>OX382331.1:9524514-9690973 GCA_947507615.1 Hemithea aestivaria
GGTGCTGTTCTGTACAAAAATATACACCAATATTAATTTCTTTTAATATTATGTAGAATAGAATAGAATGATACTTTATTGCATACCAAAATACAATTATGTATTTACTTACGAAAACTAAAAGTATTTCATCCGTTATTTTAGATTATTAGCCTCCATGTGGTTTATACGCCAACAGAACAGAATATCCTACTCATAGGCGGATTTAGGGGGGGGGGGGGGGGGGGGGGCAGGGGGCCCAGAAACATTGTAGAGTTACGAACTTTGCACATATTTCATGGTAAAGATTATAATTTTTTTGTCGCGCGCAGCAAGCTGCTCGCGCACTTATTATTAAGGATGTTTAAACTTACTAACTGCTCAGAGCGAGCTAAACACACACTTTTTGTAGTAAAAATTATAATATTTTTGCCCGTCTGCACCTTGGCCCCCCCCAGAACCAAATCCTGGATCCGCCCATGATCCTACTTACACTTTCAGAGTCTAAATGTAACAAGTGAAATTTTAAAAATACTTTTTAAAAGCAAGCTTTATTTATCATTATTATCTTGCATCATAAAGTACTAGTCAAGACGAATCAAATGAGCCCAAACTCGATGGGGTTGCGTTATTTTATGACAAAGTTCCTATGGCCACCTTCCAGCTCCATCATCAGATCAGCTCGATGTCATAAAAATATTGTATTGTCATCCGATTTACACACGCATGCAAATTTTCAGCTCAATTGGAAACCGGGAAGTGGGTCAAATTAAACTCGCAAGATTTGATTACAGACAGACAGACAACAGACAGCTGAAAGTAATATAAAGCTTGTAATTATAGGTTGTGTGTCTACCTAATAGTCAGTCTAATATACAGTTTATCTAATATTATGTTCTGCAATATTTTATTATTATTTTCCAGGAGTTGATCAGCGTGGGCATTGAGACGTTCTTCTACCTGATCGCTTTCATCGTACTCTTCGCATCCACGACAGGGTACTATGGACACGGTTATGGATCCAGTATTGCAGCTGGTGTAAGTATATTTTTGCTTTGTTTTATGACAAATGCCTGTATTAAAAGAAAAAAAAATTCTTCAGCTATCTTCTTACTTAATTATCCTCAAATATTAAGTTCAGGACTTAGTCCTTACCAATGCCAATAGAAAATAGTTATTTCTTCATTTTCCACCTTGTTACTGTCAGGGTCTGAATTTCAGCTGTACCTCTTTGAGCATCCTCCTCAGTCAGATAATAAATAAATTTTAATGATTTGTTAAGGAGGAATCATGTAAGAGAACGAAGATCCAGTGCAATATTCCTAGTTTCCCCACTAAACATCAAGAATGTTTCATGCATCAGAGCCTTTTAAGTCTGGCCAAACTACCTAAGTATTATTATAAAACCATCTCTACAATCTTAATGAATGTGACCAAAAAAGGAACGCGTTACGTCATAATATGAGTATGAGTTGGTCAAAACGCCCTACCACATGGACGGTGGAGCTTTCGCCCACAATCATTTAGATATAAGCCTGTAGACATATGGTATCAAAGTGTGGACAAGCGACAGAAAATAATAGAAATAGGTAATAATAATTTTAGATCAGCGACCATAAAGTTATTGGAATAGATTCACGGATTAAATTAGCAATGCCCTGGAACGTCCTACCAATAATATTTTAGTGGCCCATTGTCTTCATAAATTCTTATTGTAGTACAATAATTGCTTCCCATTTTTAGTAGTGGTATCAGGTAGGAATTTGATGGTATGTTGTATCCATCATATATGCGACTGTAACTTAACTACAGGTGGGTGACTAGTGACTATCCATACTTTGTAAAAATTATAAGAAACTAGCTGCGCCCAGCGATTTTACCCGCTGTAACCCATGGGTTACAGCGGGTAAAACCGCTGGGCGTGGAACACATATGTTATTCCAGGGTCGAAGCTATTCCTATACCAAATTTCAGCTCAATCGGTCCACCCGTTTAGGCGTGAAGACGTAACAAACATACACACTCCCACAATCATAAACTTTTTTATTTTCGCATTTTTTTTAAAGTGTGATGAGTTAAGAAGGGAAGAGCGCTAAAATATGAGCATACAATCGTAATAGAGTAATGGAACCTACGCAATCCATAGACACGGTTCATTTAAAAGGGCTTGGCGGTCGACTACCCACTTTCTATAGCTCACTATATCAGTAGGAGCGCGGGCGTGACGCAATCAATGGACCGGTGAATTTCAAGTTTCAAAGATAAGCAGTAACTTTGTATTGGTTGTTAGTAATGAAAAATAATTTAAATAATATAACCTGAAAATTCGATATTATTGAAAAAAGTGCTTTATGAAATAAGATTACATAATATATAATATAATTAAACTAGAATAAAGATGAAAATAATATTTAAAGCTTTAATTTAAAATACCACATAAATAGAGCTTATTAAAATATAGACAGATAGATAACCCTTTGTTAAACAAAAGAAAATGATGATGATAATAATAATAATAACAAGGCCTTTCTTTTACCATATTTTACGAAATCCAAAGGATTTGAATGATTAAAAATTGTGTGTCAATTTAGAAGGAAAACTTATTTCTTATGAAATTAAAAAAAAATGTTTCTAATATAAAATGCGAGAATAAGTATGATATAAGTACTTAGGTGTGGCTAGTAAAAATAATATTTATATGACATAGATGTTATCCAACTACATATATGCCAAAAAATAAATATTTAATAATAAAAGATAAGTATTTATTTATGGTAATAATCCTGTAATTGGCTAGTTGTGAATAGTTATTACCATATCTAATAGATAAACCGGATGACACATGATAATCTTACTCGTAATTCAATAAAACATGCGTCGATTCGTGATTCGGCTAATATACCAAAAATCGTGATATTCGGCCTGTCGTCGAAAATTTTGTTTTTTTAAATTATATACTTATTACAAAAGCATGTTTTCAGCAGCTGTTTTACTGACTATATACATATCAGGCGCGGATCCAGGGGGGGGTCAAGGGGGTCATGACTCCCCCCAAAATCCTAGTCGAAAAAAAATCCGATCATATCAACTGGTTTAACGCTACTTTCACAGTTAGAATTAGGAAATTTTCTCTTAGCTGCAAGATTAACGTACAAGTTCATGAAACTGTTTCGCTGTTTTAATAATTTTTCTTCCTTTTATTTCGGTCTTCGCCTACGAATTATCCGTAGGTTCTCGTAGCTAACTGCATAGTATCTTTCATATTTGGGATTAGTTGGATTATATTAACTGCTGCAAGCTGTTCGCGCTTTATGTCGTCTTTGCAGCTAAGTCTTTGCGCTTGCAGTAAGCTCCCATGTACATAATAGTATTTTTTTTGGCTCGCAGCGAGCTGCTCGCGCTCTATAAATATTAATATT
The DNA here is from genome assembly GCA_947507615.1 of Hemithea aestivaria. Taxonomy (NCBI): domain Eukaryota; kingdom Metazoa; phylum Arthropoda; class Insecta; order Lepidoptera; family Geometridae; genus Hemithea; species Hemithea aestivaria. The sequence goes on from OX382331.1 coordinate 9,527,913, forward strand.
TAATTTTCATACTGCTCAAAACGAGCAAAACTCGGATCATTCGTCTTGAAAGATTCAAAATTTTCTCGAGCTGCTCGCGCATCATTTGTGCTGAAAATTTCATATTTTTCTCAGCGCTCGCAGCGAGCTGCTCGCGCTCTATGAATAAAAATATTTAGTTTCCTTACCACTCGGAGCAAGCTAAACGCACATCATTCGTGCGGAAAAATTCAAAATTTTCTCGGGGCTAGCAGCGAGCTGCTCGCGCTTTTATAAATAAAAATATTTAGTTTCCTTGCCTCTCGGAACAAGCTATACGCACGTCATACGTGCTGAAAAATTCAAAATTTTCTCGGCGCTCGTAGCGAGCCGCTCGCGCTTTTATAAATAAGAATATTTAGTTTCCTTGTCTCTCGGAGCAAGCTAAACGCACGTCATACCTGCTGAAAAATTCCGAATTTTCTCGGCGCTCGCAGCGAGCTGCTCACGCTTTTATAAATAAGAATATTTAGTTTCCTTGCCTCTCGGAGCAAGCTAAACGCACATCATTCGTGCTGAAAAATTCAAAATTTTCTCGGCGCTCGTAGCGACCTACTCGCGCTTTTAAGAAATAAGAATATTTTGTTTTCTTGCCTTTCGGAGCAACCTAAATGCACGTCATACGTGCTGGAAATTTAAAAATTTTCTCGGCGCTCGCAGCGAGCTGCTTGCGCTCTATAAATAAGAATATTTAGTTTTCTTGCCACTCGGAGCAAGCTAAACGCACATCATTCGTGCTGAAAATTTCATATTTTTCTCGGCGCTCGCAGCGAGCTGCTCGCGCTCTATAAATAAGAATATTTAGTTTCCTTGCCTCTCGGAACAAGCTAAACGCACGTCATACGTGCTGAAAAAATCAAAATTTTCTCGGGGCTAGCAGCGAGCTGCTCGCGCTTTTATAAATAAAAATATTTAGTTTCCTTGCCTCTCGGAACAAGCTATACGCACGTCATACGTGCTGAAAAATTCAAAATTTTCTCGGCGCTCGTAGCGAGCCGCTCGCGCTTTTATAAATAAGAATATTTAGTTTCCTTGTCTCTCGGAGCAAGCTAAACGCACGTCATACCTGCTGAAAAATTCCGAATTTTCTCGGCGCTCGCAGCGAGCTGCTCACGCTTTTATAAATAAGAATATTTAGTTTCCTTGCCTCTCGGAGCAAGCTAAACGCACATCATTCGTGCTGAAAAATTCAAAATTTTCTCGGCGCTCGTAGCGACCTACTCGCGCTTTTAAGAAATAAGAATATTTTGTTTTCTTGCCTTTCGGAGCAACCTAAATGCACGTCATACGTGCTGGAAATTTAAAAATTTTCTCGGCGCTCGCAGCGAGCTGCTTGCGCTCTATAAATAAGAATATTTAGTTTTCTTGCCACTCGGAGCAAGCTAAACGCACATCATTCGTGCTGAAAATTTCATATTTTTCTCGGCGCTCGCAGCGAGCTGCTCGCGCTCTATAAATAAGAATATTTAGTTTCCTTGCCTCTCGGAACAAGCTAAACGCACGTCATACGTGCTGAAAAAATCAAAGTTTTCGCGGCGCTCGTAGCGAGCTTCTCGCGCTTTTATAAATAAGAATATTTAGTTTCCTTGCCTCTCCGAGCAAGCTAATTGCACGTCATATGTGCTGAAAATTTCAATTTTCAGCACATATGACGATGACCCCCCCCCAAAATTATGCCCTGGATCCGCGCCTGATACATATGCATACTATGACATATTATAACATCAAAACAATATAACATCAAAATAATATGACATCATGTTGATTTTATGCGAAATAAAAATGCTATAAGTTTTGCGAGTAGGTATATGAAATAGCGCGCTCCTATTGGTTGAGATATAGAAAATAGTGGCTATATAATAAGCGCTAGAATACTGACTATAGTATTTTGTTTAACTTATATCACATTTGCCTGAGTAATGAATACTCTTACGATGAATGAGAAATAGTTTTAAAGAGTATCTATCTGTCGGAAGAGTTAGCGATATGGTTGAGTTTGGAAAAATTAAAATGTTATAAGATGAATACAAAACATCCTATAAGATACATAATGTTGTCCACTGATATTATAAAATAATATTATACAACACAAGAACGTGTAATATAAAGCTATCTTTAGAAAAATTCAAAAGTGATTTACATATCCTTGACTAGTTTTGAAGATAATATGCCAACATGCTTAACATAACAAGGTCAACCTCGTCACTGCCACCCATGCTATGTAAATTATGCATCGGGCTTCACCTGCTGACGTGTTTGCGACCTTTCTACGACAAAACTGGTTTCGAGTTTCAACTCGTAATACATACTTATCTAAAAACGAATTCCACAAAATTAATTGACAAAAAATCCGGCATTGGTAGATCACATTTTGTACCTCCATCTTGACTTTGACTCTGAGACACGAGTAGGTAGGTATTTGATAAAAAAACAGTCCAATAAAGACATTTTTTTAATGCTCGTATGTGTTACAAAAATGTTTGTATCTCGTAGCACTAAATTCGTAGCATGGCTACGACGCGACGTAACTATTCGTAAAAGCTCGTATAATCCCAGGATTTAAAAAGAGGGATTGCGCAGCTCGTACTTTCTGCTTACTTCTTCACCGTTTTAAATTTTCGGTATACCTAATTAACCTATTAATTTTATTTTTCAGGTATTCGGTGTGTTCAACACGTTGGCGTACGCGGCCAGTTCATTCCTTCTGTACCAGGAGCACAGGAGCACAGTGGCGGCGCCGGCGTCGTGAGTCGTGAGGGTCCAGGGTCCACCGCTCACCACTCGCGGCCGCCTCCCGATCCTCGGCCGTCCAAACTACAAATATTATCAAATATTAATGTTCGCCTTCGTCTCGCTTTCGACTCTATCGCAATAGCACTATAATTGCTCACGATCACGATATGTACAGAATTTTTGAAATACTTTTTACCAATATTTTTGCACAATCTGTGTCATGTCCGTTTTTAGAACATGTTGATATTTGTAGTAGGTAATCTGGTTTATACTACGTATCAGTAATCGTATGTTTTTATTTTATTGTCTTTATGATACACTTACATAAAGCTAGCGCTCCACTTCGCCCAAATGTTCAGCCGCAGTGTCAAGTTAATCTTATCATTTAAATACGCGTTTGACATTATGTTTTGTTTCTGAATTTGACATTTCGTGTGAACATTTTTGCGAAGTGGGGCCGACCTATAAGTATCTTGTGAAAATAAAGCCACAATACGCTATTGTTAAATTAATATAATGGCTCCAATCTAAATGCTTCAGTTACAAATTGGACTGAAAGTTATTACAAAAAAGTTGGTGCCAGTTTTAAATAATAATGTCGATTTAGCAGTTTAAAATCGTTCGTATCGTGTTTTTATTGAGTTTTGAGAGGTTTTTGCGGGCATTTATATTCATAGGGTATAAAGACAATTAATATTAATACTGCTTACGAATCGGTTACATATTTACTTACATATTAAATATGTAAATTGTAAACCCCAACTACCAGTCACCGGTCGCCATAATTTTTATATATTTTTTGACATATTTTATATACACCTGATATAAAACGGCAAAATAGTTGTAGAGGTACATTTATCGATAAATTGTTAAGATTTATGTAACATTGTAATAGACATAATTATAATAATTAATTTATTACAATTTATTATGGTTGTTATAATTTTATGTTAGTTTTAAGTACAGATGAGCAATATATACTTATATATTTAATATTTTACTGAACAAAACGTGTATTAACAAAAAATGTAGAGACACACTGATTATTATAATAAATTTTAGGGTCTGCACAGACGATAGACATAAAGCGGTATTGTGGGACTTTAGTCCCCGAGGGACTAAATGCCTTAATTTATTCCATTGTAAGAGATTATAAGGTACTTATACTTCGAAAATTGTCTATCGACTGCTCAGGCTCTTGATACGATCTAAATAATTATTAAGTATTTTTAATAAAATTATACAATTACCTAAATGCAAAGTTATTTATTTACCTATGTGTTCAATAAAATGTATATAGGTATTGTACTTTTTACACTTATAATATATATGGCCACATTACCGTACCAAGTAACTACTAATCCGTCCAGAATCTCGAACAAGGTACATACAATATTGTTAACAAATGTCTTGTGAGTATTGAGTATACCATCTAGTTATAATAAATAATTATAAAGAAGATCCATCACCCTTTTGATTATATTATTTTTTAAAGAATATCAAACCGTAATAGTTAAGTCATTGAATAGCAATCAAGCCTAATTTTAATTTAGGTCTTTTGCTTTAAAGCTAACGTAAAAATTGGTAAAAAGATATCAGTTATTACGAAAAAAATCTAATTCTTGGGTTCCTATTAAGGAAAGAAACAGAATATAAATTTTAATTTTGCATTTTAAGGTAAAAATGTTAATGTTTCTGGTACTTAGGTACTTATTACCTTTGAAGTAAAATTAAGCAAAAATATGATAAAATCATGATGAGAATATATTTTTTATTCAAATTGCCTGATATGTGAAAACAAGACCTAATTATGTAAACCTAAATTTATGTACTTCGAACTTATGTACATTCAAAACTCAAAAGTACCTATATATATACTTACCTACTGTTATTTACACTTATTATAATTTAAAATATATTATAGTTTATAGGCATTCTTGTATTCTGAGGACTGGTTTTATTTGCTTACGCCATTTTATTAATCATAACAATTTTATTTATATGCTATGGTCATTTAGAATAGCGTATTGTTACAGCGCTGTATAAAACTGCAGTTGTGGTATAAGTATATAGGTTTAATGCAGAGGCTGCAAAAGTCCGCAGTGTACATTTTTGGTTCTCAGATTTACTTCATTAGCAAATTATTTTCATTCTCATACTGATGACTATTTCGGCCAATGTCTAGAGGGTTGTAGTAATTTCGCATTATATTGTGACACTGCGAGGGCAACATCACTGGTTTGCAGAAGTCTATATGCGATGGTAACCACTCACCATCTAATAGTGTATCTGTCCCTAACATTAAGAAAAAAAAAATGTGAGTATAATATTTGGGGGACAAAAAGTACGCCGCAGACTTTGCGTCGTCTAAGGTAAGCCTAAATTGTTATTATCTTCTAAATGACTTTAAGTGGTGTTTGTTGTACGTTGAGTTTAATGAATTGTATGTATCTAAATAAAGTTAATAATAGAGTTATAATGTGTAAAAAGAAATAAATATATTTTAACATATCACGTCGTTTCATTAAACTTTTTATCCCTGTAGGGCCTTATAGTGATAAATAATCCCTACTTAATTACTAATTAAGTACGGAATATTTATTAAGAGACTCAAGACTCTGATGAAGGACAAAGGGAATTCGTGTACATACACTCTCGTTATTAGCTGCATTCATACTGTTTCATCAATCTATTCTATTCTATTACTGCTGCGAATAGTGGTTTTAGCCGAAAAAAAAAATAGCCTAAGTGTTATTTCAGAATTTCAGGGTCTAAGCTACCTTCATACAACATTTTAACCCAATTGATTCAACCGCCTAGGCTTGAAAGGGTATCAATCATCCATCCATACAAACTGTCGCATTTATAATGTTAGTAGGAGTAAGAATGAAGTAGGAAGACGATAGAAAAAGCAAGGGTTGTGCTTATAAGTACATTCCATTACACTGTAGAGTTATAAATGTGTAATAAATTAAACATAGTATTATTAGCAGTACCAGCTCGCACTCGAGAGCAACATAAAGCATCCATCCATACATACATATGTACATACATACATCCGTCCTGACCTTATTTCTATATGCAAAAAAAAAAACGCATTTATTATAATTATGGAGTAGGAAGACGAGACAAAAAGAGTGACTCTAGTATTCTCTGATCTGAGAGTGACTCCATCACTAGAGTCACTACCCCAACTTATCAGTAAATCCCATTACACAGTAAACATTAATGTGTAATAAATTAAACATAGTATTGCACTTGGCCTCAGTTCGCAGTCGATCGGGGCATGAGTCACCGCTGCGAGTCTGATTCGCAGATTCAGTCCCTCCTCGCCCGGTGTTGACGAAGCCCGCTAGTGGAAACGTGCTTTTCTTTGCATTTTCCGGAAAGGATCTCAACACTGTAAGTGTACTTATCATTCATTTATCAATAGATAAATTATTGATATATTTTTATCATTTTATGGCTTATACGTAGGTAGGTACTTTTGAATATGTATGAACATAAGTATTTTAAGTTCTTATGTCATGGATTTCAAATATAATTATCGTACAAACCCCTAAATCAAGGACTCGTCTATGTTACACATTAATTAATTATGTTTTTTTTACAAGCAAACTTTTAAGCTATAATATGGTAGAAAGAGTAATGTCGAGAAGTTACAGTAGATATAAAATATGTAATGCTAGGCTAATAATCCAGCTCCACTTCGCGCGAACATTTGTGCCGGCTTAAGAAGTATAATACCTATTTGGTAAAGTAACAATAGATAGGCTCATAATAATAGTAACATAGTTATTATTATTATGAGCCTACTGGATCCCACTGCAGGGCAAAGGCCTCTCTAACCTCCCTCCAATTGTCTCGGTCTAGGGCTATAGATTTCCATCCTAAGTAGATAGGTAAATTGAAAAATATATCAGCTAAGTCTAGACGTACCGACAGAGACGCTGAGTCACCACTAGCCTTCACAGGGTTGTTTGTCCTTGTGTCTTGTGTGTCACGATTTGTATTTCTTTCACACTTAATTAAATTGTCGTGTTTCCTCGTCAAACAATTGAATAGCAGAGGACATGCGATACCATGATGTCATGCCGACAATTTTATCGTAGGTATATAGACATCTAACATTTAAAAAAATCGCGTGTCACAGTGTTATCTAACTCCTCAGAAACGGCTAAATCAAACTCAAAAGTCAAACTCAAAATTCATTTATTCAAATAGGCTACAATGGAGCACTTTTGCAAGTAAATTTTACATTTTATTTTAATACTCTACCGCTCATTCGCGACGCACCTCTATGAGAAATCGATTTTTTAATGTTTTTTTTTGTATTTATACTTGGGACTTGGGGGTCTGAGAAATCGTAAGGTAATTAAATACAAGTCTATACATTCGCATTCATAATATGAGTAGGATGTTGTGTTCCCAGTCTCTGAGTTCGTCCAACCTTGGCCCACAATGTCAACATGCGAGTTGCATTGCCACTCGTCGGCTGTACGCGGGTACTTGACGACCTCACCTCTTCTCTCGGAATACCAATTTTGGCAAACACAGATGGAGCGAGTTCTCAATAACAATCGACTTCTTTTCTAATATAATCTGTGTTATTAAAATGAACGCGTGTTTATCTTATTGACTCCTAACTACTAATTATTTTATCAGCACATAATTCAGTTGCAGCTGAATGGATTAAGAGATAATATTTGGAGCAGAGAAAAAAATTATGCGGTATATACTCTATAAGAAAGCGCACAAGAAAATCTTACCACAAGCGAGTTAGGTATACCTCTACCAATAAATAAACGGAAAGACTCAAGCCCTCAAACAGACAAATTACCGGGGGTAGACTTCCTTTGCAGGAGGTCGACTAGGTGGGTACCCCAACAGTGCCAGTTATTCTACCGCCTGAGCAGTGATGTGCAAACATTGCTGTGCTTTGGTAGGAGGGCACTGTAGCTAGTGAAATTACTGGGCTGAAGAGTCTTAACATCTTATGACTCTCAAGTAAGAAGCGTTGGCGCAGTGCACTGGGTAGCACTATACTGATTATGGGCAGCGTTATCTCTTACCATCAGGAGAGCGTCTTGCTCGTCTTCTTACTTCGTTGTATGTAAAAAAAAATAATTTAAAATATACATGTAAATGCACCTAATGATTTACCCACAGGATTTACCGAATCGATTTGCTAAATTTGGTTTCTGGATAATTTAAAGTGATTAATTAGTATATAATATATAGTTGAGGTAATAGCGATCACGAAGTTATTTTTGGTGATAATTATAATATAATATTTTTCCCCAATGACTATATAAATTACTCATAACTACATTTTCAGAGCACAAGGATGTCTCACACAGTGACCATAACTCGCACGACGGTGGCCACCTCGGGCTCCGCCATGTTCATCAACACGGGGTACCTGGGCACGCTACCAGGACTACTCAAACTTGCACAACTGGTACGTAGGTACATATTATCCTGCTAATATTATAAAGGGGAAGTTTTTAAGAATGTATGAATGCCTGGATGTGTGTTTGTTACTCTTTGTAAACGGGTGGACCGATTGAGTTGAAATTTGGTACCTATAGAGATAGCTTAGACTGCTTAGACCCTGGAATAACACATAGGCTTCATAGCACTACAGTACAGCGGGTAAAACCGTATCTTAGGATACACCTCTTACGAGGTGCCAGGGAATGTCGTACCCCATATACCTTATGGGAGGTTTACTCCGTCTAGGGTGTCATTTAGCTAGTCGTCTGTCGACCATAAAAATTTGGGTCAAGTGCCTTCAGCGCTCACCGCCTGTATGGTAAAGCTGAGAGCTGCTGAGGTCTGCTGAGGTCACAATCAGCATAGGTCATGATAGGTCCATATTGAAGATGTTTTTGTTTGTGTAAAGGAGTTAAACGAGTCACGCCCTACTAACTAACGGTCGATCCATTGATTTTGAGCGACAACGCTTGCCCATAATAATTAAAAGGCAAATAATAAATAATTGTAATGTGCCTGCCCTAGTAGGTAATATAATTAAAGGCGAGTTAGTAATAATTCCTATTATGTTGTGTATATACCTACCTACTAAAATAAATTGGTTTCCCAGTTACATAGCTTAAAATATAGGTTTCCAAGTAAATTTATCCTTGTTCTGTTTTTTTTTTATAATTAACAACTGGCTCGTAAATTTCGTTGTAAATTTCCTGTCCCAAAATTATATCGTTCCATTTTATCACGTTCCTGTATTAGGTTTAGGATCATACGAACACTGTGTAAACAGTCATTTTAAAAGGCTCTTAATAAAATTACTTACAATAATTTTAGTTGAAAATCAGAGTAAAAATGTGCTTCCTATGCATTTTTATCAGAGTATGAGGAAATATTTGACCTATATAGGTAACCCGCGACGTAAATAAACTGTTGTGAAACTGAATCGCTTAGGGACTTGTATAATATGAATGATCACTCTTACTAAACAAAGTGTGTCAAATAAATACACTGGATTAGCTCGTATTATTTATGGTGCTTGGTGTAAAAATATAATAGGTAAATAAATGTTTATGAAAGTAGGTTAGTGAGTTCTAATATTTCCTTACATAAATGGGTACATCAATTTCTTACAAAGTACAGGACAGTGTTATAATCTTAGTTGAGTAACTTCCACTCAAAAAGATAATTTTCTTTCTTAGTTTAGGTACGTTGCGTTAGTAAAGTCTGAGGGACCTAATTTCGCCCATAATTATATAAACAAACTGAACACTGAGATCTAACTTCTAATAGACCAGTCATGAGGATTTGTTTATTTTCCTTCTGCTAATCCAAGTAACATTTTTCTTAGAACAGAATGATTCGTAATATTTAGTGATTTACACATAGGAAACCAGTAGGCGTAGGTAGGTATATTTTACCACAAAATACATAAGTGTGCGATGATGTCACATTAGCGTCATCGATGTTGAATACACAACTGTGAGCAAACTAAGCTATATACAAAATTTGATACGTTTTGAACAAAAAGTCGGTGTTATCTCAATGTCATAGGTGATATTAAGCGGAATCACTCTCCAGCCTCTAATTTTACAGCGAGGCCGTGACTTCATTCTGGCTATTCCTGGATTTTCAATCGAGATACCTAAACATTAGCTGCTCTCGATATATTCAGTGCGTAAATCTCTGAATAAAGGCTGTAAGCACTACCTTTAGAGAACTTCCCGGAATGAATCCGTCTTGATGGTTTTCCTAAAAACAATCTGGGGGCACGGTAGTGCTTCCGGCAAGAGCCAAGCGAGGGCGCATAGAGTAAAAAGCTTGGACTCTACACTCTACATGAGATCTGATAAAATTTTGTCAGTAGGTACAAGATATTATGGTCTCGTCTTGGCAATATTTTACATTGAATTTTGGAATGAAATGAAATTTTGGTGGGATCCGTTCCTAACAGTCCGATGACGAGCAGATATTGGATGGTAATAGTCCGTAAGCTACGATAATACGAAATGTTCTAAGGCTTTTTTAAATTCATCATAGGTTAGCCTTTGTCCACGATCTCGCGTGACGTTAAGGGATTATGCGGCCGTAGATGATTGCAAACTAAACCTAGAAGGTGGGATAAATCTCTCCCTTGCTTCACTGAACATCGTGCCGGAATACGGTTATAACGACCGCTAAGTACCTGACTGTTTAAGATCTAATTCGAATGTAATCTACGAGTATCTTTCTAATTGATCACAAACTGCTTCCAGCTCCTGGGCGCGGCGTGTGTGGGTGTGGTGGCGTACTACATGGACAACGGGTACAGCAGCCGCTACACGGAAGGAAAGCCTGAGCTGTTCTACCTGCTGGTCGCGACAGCGTTCCTTATAGGCACCTTCTGTCTGCTGACGGCGTGTCTCGTGTCTCTGTCGACGTCGTCTATGATATCGAAGACTATTTATGTGAGTATTTTGAGTTTCTTAAAAAATACTGTGTAACTATAATGGAAAGGAAAATCTTATAGTCGACGCACACAGACGTAGGGACGCAAGGTAGTGGTTGGGATGCTCTCTTTGGCGGGATAAATCCCTCCTTATTTGGCTTCACTGGACATCATGCCGGTACACGGTTATTAATGACCCCTTGGGCGACAAGGAAACCCTGAAATATATTAATTAATAACAGGCTGGGCTCGGCAAAATCGGTTTAGACTTGAAGGAGTCACAATTTTTTTTTATAATATTAGTTTAATTAAAATCTTAGGCGTGTCACATTATGAAAAGGTGGCCTAAAGTATAAGAAATTAGTAGGTGAATAAAACTTTTTGTTTTATAAGTCCTTAATGTCCCAAAAGCTGACCAAACGCCTTTCAGTCCCCTTTAGTCCTTTCATATTTCGTGATTCAACACTGCCTCTTGCTAGCCCGCGTTTTTTCGGTAGGTAGGTACACCTATTCTGTGATGACCTTTGCCCAGAGGTCAACAGGCATACTTATGGTATGACTTATGACACCCCAAGTACATTTCAACGGGACATCCTTGATGATATAAAACTTATAAGGTTGCAATTTGTTTTTACAGGAAGTGATATATCACGGGTGTGCCTTCATATTTTACCTGTGTGCGGGCCTGACATTGCTAATAGAAGTTAATCATAAGAAGAACTACTACAGAGACGACTACAATCCTTATTTAGCAGCGGCGGTGAGTTCCATTTTAATAAATAATAATAATTGGTGTTTATGCTCCAAGAGAACAGGTAACCCTATTTACACTGTCAGAGTCAAATCACAATTTATAGGTTGTGTGGCCTTTTATGTTACAGTTTCAGGTTGCCGAGATTAGGTACTATATGGTTCGAAATTTGTGAGCGATAATAAATAAAACTTCGAATTGATGAATCATTATATTTATTAACTGCTATTCTATAACAATGACAAAAGTTTCGAGGTACATTGGTGTGTATTCACAATGTAAATTAATTAACCTTTCGAAAGAACTCTGTTATACTGGTTTGCTTCAAAGCAAAACTTGTGCCTGAAATGCTTTTTCATCACTTTCGTTTTGTTGACAGAAGCTTTGTAAGGTATCGAACGACACAGAGACTTTTCTTCTCACCTTCCTCTACTTTTTCGATTAACTTCTTCTTTTCAGCAATCGTCAACGCAAACTTTTAATTTGTGTATACCAAGTAACAGTGACTAATATATAACATACAATGTCTGCTTAAGCGATGATAATAAAAAAGAATCTAGGTCAATGGTGGACCCAGAATCTTTAAATTTTGATCAAAGAAGACCCTTTAAAGAGAGGGCGTTTGCGTCTATGTGCATGAGAACACTTTTAACGCAGGTTTAGTTGGTCCCAATATTTTAGTAAATAGGTACCTAAATTTTTGGCCACATTCACTTTTATATCGTTCACGATTAGGTTTATATAAGTAGGTGTCTGTCGCAATGAACTGCAACCCACAACAAATTCTGACTAAAATTGATAGATTGGGCATTAAATTAAAACAAAGTTACCAAAAACAGCGATAAGTAACATTTGTGATTTTTGGGGGTACAATTTTAATCGTTGACTATTTTATTGATACGAGCATGAGTAGCAAAAGTTAGGTTGGTACTGCATGTATTTCCTCTGCAACTCCTATGTCAACAGTCTATTATCACTCCTAGTGGTATAACAAGGAGGGGTAAATGAAACTCACAGTTCAAAAGAAACAAGCTCAGAAGGGGATTTTACACCATGAATATAATGTACATATATTATATCAGAATCCTAATAAAATGTATTACAAGTACCTGCGCCCCGCGGTTACAGTAGCAATATCTTTACTACATGATAGCCGCTCAGCTATATAATTGTAGTATAAGTATAGCTTCAAATCGATCAAAAAAGATTTTCGCGACCCATGTAATATCTGTGGTACGATATATTCCTTATAAGTATAGGGTGGCGAAAAATTAATCATCCAAATTTGTTTTAGACGAAACAAAAATTTTGCGCCACCATTTACTTTGCTATCTGACGTATTATTCAAAATTTAATTGAGCTCTTAATATTAATATATCTTTTATCTATTTGTTTCAGATAATGGGACTGGTGATGGCTGGATTGTATTTATTAAGCACATTCATTGCTAATCGTCATTATCGTGGCATTTAAAACTTAAATTAAAAAATATGTCTTTAAATTATGCAAACGATCTGCCAATGCTTTAAGTATAGTCATTAACTTTAAGGATCAAAAACTCTTTTAATTGAGGAAATTGAAACTCAATTAATTAAATTTTAATAATGTTACAATAGACGATCCTCACAGACTGAATTCACTTATATTATACTAGCTGCGCCCAGTGGTTTTACCCGCTGTACTTGTAGCCTATGTGTCATTTCAGGCTCTGAGATATAGCTCTAACCAAATTTCAGCTCAATCGGTCCACCCGTTTAGGCGTGAAAGAGTAACGAACATATAGCCAGACATAAACATCCACATTCTTACAAACTTCCACGTTTATAATATTAAAAAGATTTTTCGTCGTTCAAATTTACTCTCGTAACCGATTTTTCAGTCGAAAATTCTCTACCTCCCCTTATATGCAGAATTATAATATATACTATTTATAATATATATATTTATTTATGGAAAAGTCCTGTTATATATTAGGCGCTTGAATTCCAAGAATTTTATAAAATAGATACTTAGTGATACTGTATTAATAGTAGATACGATGATAGATTAAGGAGCTGCGCAGACGACAGACTATCCATGACGCACTTTTAGTCTGTAAAAATAGAACCTATGCAATTATATTATTTGTGCGCCGGATTTATTGCGCGTCGTGTGCGTTACTGCATATAATTGCATAGGTTCTATTTTCACAGACTAAAAAGTGCGTCATGGATAGTCTGTCGTCTGCGCAGCCCCTAATGCTTATAACTTAATATATTCTTTATATATACTTTACTTTACTTTTATTTATTTTCTTTATATTCTTTTTTTTTCTTTATATATTTTTTCTTAACTTAATTATTCTATTCTATTCTATTCTATATTTTATGTCTATGATACAATAGATATATTTTTTACTATTTTTATGCAATGTAAGTATAAGTTAAGGCTTAATTTATTTTAAATAAATGTTTGTACTTTTGTATTGTACTGTACAATTGTAGTTTTAATCATATATTATTTAATCATGTCCTTAATATAAAACTGATATTAAGTAGGACCAAAATAAAAAATACGTACCTATCCCGACAAACTTTTGTGTTAAATTTATTTTTTAAATAAGTATATAATTCACGAAATTTTAAAGTGATAACCATAAAAACCCCGATTACCTAATGGTATATTAATAGTTTTTAACATCCACATTCTTACAAACTTCCACGTTTATAATATTAAAAAGATTTTTCGTCGTTCAAATTTACTCTCGTAACCGATTTTTCAGTCGAAAATTCTCTACCTCCCCTTATATGCAGAATTATAATATATACTATTTATAATATATATATTTATTTATTTATGGAAAAGTCCTGTTATATATTAGGCGCTTGAATTCCAAGAATTTTATAAAATAGATACTTAGTGATACTGTATTAATAGTAGATACGATGATAGATTAAGGGGCTGCGCAGACGACAGACTATCCATGACGCACTTTTAGTCTGTGAAAATAGAACCTATGCAATTATATTATTTGTGCGCCGGATTTTTTGCGCGTCGTGTGCGTTACTGCATATAATTGCATAGGTTCTATTTTCACAGACTAAAAAGTGCGTCATGGATAGTCTGTCGTCTGCGCAGCCCCTAATGCTTATAACTTAATATATTTTATGTCTATGATACAATAGATATATTTTTTACTATTTTTATGCAATGTAAGTATAAGTTAAGGCTTAATTTATTTTAAATAAATGTTTGTACTTTTGTATTGTACTGTACAATTGTAGTTTTAATTACATATTATTTAATCATGTCATTAATATAAAACTGATATTAAGTAGGACCAAAATAAAAAATACGTACCCTTCCCGACAAACATTTGTTTTAAATTTATTTTTTAAATAAGTATATAATTGACGAAAATTTAAAGTGATAACCATAAAAACCCCGATTACCTAATGGTATATTAATAGTTTTTCACACTCGAAAAACACTGAAGTTCTAAGAAGAAGCGTTTTGTCAAGTATTTTTCATCTAAATTTAAAAATCTTATCTAATAATTCTATATGTTTTTGCTTTAAAAGTTAGGAGAGCTTTCTCTTTATAGTGTTTAGTTTATATTTGATGGTTGATTCCTAATTATAATAAATTCATCTCGTAGCGCAAATTAATAAAATCAACGAAGTGTCACTTTTTTAGCAAAATTTTTTTTCAATAAAGTCATCGATTCACTTTGAACTTTGTTCAAGTATATGTATGCCACACAATATAGTAATATCATTTTATTCCTATGTTATGCTCTAAAGTTAGAGATCATAAGCTAGTTTAATACGAAAAAAAAATCTCAGTCAGTTAAAAATATATAAAACTAGCTGCGCCTAGAGGTTTTACCCGCTTTTCTGTAGCCTATGTGTTCTTCCAGGGTCTAAGCTATCTCTATAGCAAATTTCAGCTCAATCGGTCCACCTGTTTAGGCGTGAAAGAGTAACAAACATACATCCAGACATACATACATTCTTTCAAACTTACGCTTTTATAATATTAGTAAGATAGTAATGATGATTGAAAAGACAAAGAGGTACCGGAACAAGGAACAGGGTCAGTGCGTCTGTAAACATTAACACCAGGAATAGAAATTAACCCTCCGCCGTGCGGCGTGCGGCGCGGCGTGCTGCGTGCTCTATTTTTGTATGACGCGTGTGGTTGTCGGCGACGAACTAACTTATTTACAGGCAGATGAGACATTAGACATTTTTATTGAAGAATCATTTTGTGTGTTGGTTGATTGTCAGAACAATATTATACGTATTGTGTACTCTATACTAGTAATGCTTTCGCGTAATATTTGTTGCGTAAATGAAATATATTTTAATAGAATATGGGGACTGCGTTGTGCGTACATTTAAAAAGTATTCCAAAATGAAAGGGCAGGCAGCATTGTGTCCTTTATAATAACAATTTCTTACATGGGCAGAATAAGAATTACATTATATTTAAGGCCTTGCCTGATGTTTGATGTTTTTATGTATGGTATAAAATACTGTGGACTTTTCGATACTCTTTGGTTTGACGTGGAACATAGCGAATACCATGGATGGATGGTTACAGTATTTTAAGCTTATGTTCCCTCTGTCAGTGGGTAAAGGATATACTTAATGAAATTTGTGACTAAGGTAGGCGCGTGCCCGCGACATTTAAAACTTATTCAAACTTTTGTCTGGACGTGTGTCTTATGATTTTGTACTTATATTGTATAAAACCACATAAAAAAAAATGCAAAATAATACTGTGTTACCAGTTCAATATTATCAGCTTTCCATTTAGTTCATACAAAATTTATTGCTTTAATTTTAGGGCAAAAGTTCGGTGAACTGAAAATTCGCGCTCGCAAATCGTCTAATTTTATATTGTTGACTAACACAGACCGCGTAAATGGAACTAAACTCTTCAGTATTTCCTGTGCCATAGTTAAATGGAGTATCGTGGTGGGAGCTTCAAATACAGACTTTGAAAGTGAGAAGTGTGTTATTAGTGAAAAAACTTCATAGAAAAAGTTTTGTGTGCCTCAAGATATTCCTTAGTGTTACTTTTCGCGTTATTTAACGAAATATCCAGGTCGAAGTTTTGAAAGTAGACTTTTAAAAAGTTACTCTACTTGTAAATTTGTGGTGTTAATTAAAAAAAAGGACAAGCGAATACGACAACGAATTGTTAGAGGCAGCACCCAAGTACCGTGAAAGAAAACGAACGAGATAACTAAAACTATAAAGAATTGTGTATGAAAAACGTAAGAATTGTGTTAAGACAAGCCTCTATTCATTTTATCAAGTTTACAAGGCCAATTAGAGTAATAATTAAAATAATAAGTACCTCCTAATGGCTCGTGGACCCACGATAGTCCGAGTGGCACCGGGGGGCGGTCACACTGGGGGCGGCATCAATTGCTGCTGCTGCAGGTGCTGTGTCTGCATCAACTTCGGGTACCTTATCTCTCATCACGGACTCATCAAGCTGATTGAAGCTGTAAGTTATTAAAATTAAGTAAAAGGCTTATGTTAGTATATTAAGGGAAATGGATGGATCAGGGCGGTTAGGTACAGGGGAGAATGGCATAATCAAAGGGAGGCCTATGCCCAGCAGTGGGCTATTGAAGGCTGATGATGATGATGAAAAGGCTTATTACACTTGGCTGAATTTAGTTCCTAAATTCTGATTTAGTCAGGCAGAAAGGATACTTGCTTCTGAATTTAGGATACTAACTTGCTAAATGTTATTACACTTGACTTAATTCAGTAACGACTGAATTTAGGCTTCTGAATTTAACCAAGTGTAATAAGCCTTTTAGTCAGGCAGAAACGATACTTGCTTCTGAATTTAGGTTATTTACTTGCTAAATGTGATTACACTTGACTTAATTCAGTAACGACTGAATGTAGACTTCTGAATTCAGCTAAGTGTAATAAGCCCTTTATATTGTGAACTAGTTGACCCGGCGAACTTCGTACCGCCTGTCCTCCTCGTAATTTTTTCCAATGTTTCTCACCGTTTTAAAACCTTCCCTGGACTTCCACGAATATTTCAAGTCTAAAATTAGCCAAGTTGAGTTTTAGCGAGACTAACAGAATTGCAATAATTCATTGTTTATGTAGCGCCTAACAGAAAAATTATAATCAGTGTTTCTCTACTATGTTTTGCATGAATACAGGCAGGTATAACATATGTATATGTATGTAACAACCTTCCTCTAGAATCACTCTATCCGCATCAAAATCCGTTGCGAAGTTTTAAATACATATCTAAAAAAAAAAAAAATATTATGTCTGTAATAATGTAAAATGAAGCGCACAGCCTAAACCACTGAACAGATTTGGTTAAAAATTGCAATACCTAGGTAGCTATATTATGTAGATTTTATGACGTAGACTTCAGTTAAGAAAGGACTTCTCGCATGCAAAGCCATAGGCATAACTACATACACTGTTCTTTTAGTTAGATTTCAAACATGTTACCGTTATACATTTAAATATTTAACAGTCATTTTTAGGAATATTAAAAAATAAAACAGATTTAAGACAAAGTCAAGTAACAAGTCAGTAACAATAGATAAATAAGTAGATTTTACATTCAAATACATCAATAGCAGTGAAGTTAACGGTAACATTTTCTAACTAAGAAAAGAACAATGCGGTTAAAGAAAACAAAAGAAGGATATAGAAGGCGAACAGTAGGATCTAATGAATAGAAGCTTAGGTAAAATTTCTTTGATAGAAGCTCATTTGTACACAAAGTAAACACAAATTTAAATATTTTTGGTTAGTACAAATAATTTAAAAATATAATGCGATAGCGGAACAAAACTCGACTTCTGCTGTACCTTTTTTTAATAATAAAAAGTAGCAAACAAGAACAAGTAGGCCTCTACTCTTGCTGGTCTATTATGACTTCGTACGCTATCTAAAGTTTGGGTTTAGTCCATGTTTAAAGTCGATATAATTATTAGGAAATTCGAAAGATATGAAAATGATAAGGCACGTATTATATTAAAGACTAGCTGACCAGCGCAACTTCGTCTGTGTCAAAGTCAATATGTTCAAATTTCGTTTGCGTCAAAGTCAATTTCAAATTTAAATAAAAAAGGTATGTATTAGCCGTAAGCCGTATACTAATAATAGAACAAGTGAATTAAATTAAAAATTTAAAAAACCCCCAACGCAATACGTAATTCAAATTTTTTGATGGCGGCCATCTTGGATTTCTAAATTTTATATAGTGGGCTGTATTTTACTCGTTAAGCCCTTTCATTTGATACCCATATCGATGGGGTCGTGGAGAAAAAAGTAATCCGCCATTTTGTAGCGGCGGCCATCTTGGATCGATTTCCACCAAACATGACTAAGAACACTCTCGACTAACTCTACTTTCAAACAAAAAAAACTAAATCAAAATCCGTTCATCCGTTTGGGAGCTACGATGCCACAGACAGACACACACACACACACACACACACAGACAGACAGACAGACAGACAGACACGTCAAACTTATAACACCCAGTCGTCGTGGGGTTAAAAAGACAATTCTAAACGCACAGCGCACTAAGATTTGTTTTGTGCATACATATACCTATGACCTATACACACTGGCGGATCCAGGATTTGGTCCTGGGGGGGGCCAAGGTGCAGACGGCCAAAAATATTATAATTTTTACTACGAAAAATGTATGCTTAGCTCGCTCTGAACATTTAGAAAGTTCAAATATCCTTAATAATAAGTGCGCGAACAGCTAGCTGCGAGCGCCGAGAAAAAAATAATAATTTGAGCATGAAATATTTGCAAAATTCGTACCTGTACAATGTTTCTGGGGGGGGCCTTGGCCCCCTGGCCCCCCCCTAAATCCGCCTATGCCTGTAAATTTTTACATTTTTACCGGGGGTAGACTTCCTTTGCAGGAGGTCGTCTAGGTGGGTACCCCAACAGTGCCAGTTATTCTACCGCCTGAGCAGTAATGTGCAAACATTGCTGTGCTCCGGTAGGAGGGCACTGTAGCTAGTGAAATTACTGGGCTAAAGAGTCTTAACATCCTATGACTCTTGAGTAAGAAGCGTTGGTGCAGTGCTCCTAAAATTTCACATAATTGTGAAATCCTAGGTAACACTGTACTGATTATGGGCAGCCGTTATCTCTTAACATCAGGAGAGCGTCTTGCTCGTCTTCTACTTCTACACATAAAAAAAAAATATATATATATATAATCACGCCAGGTTGCCGTCGGGGTAGGCAACGACTATTTCCCTCCACTTGATACGATCCTGACAAACCTCTATCGATTCCTCAACTTTCAACATATTCTTCATTCACGCTTACGCTCGCTGGTTCTTGGTACCCTTGACCTGGCCTAATGGAATATTATAAATATATAGATGCCTTTATCTTACTAATATTATAAAAGTGAAAGTTTGTGTGTATGTGTGTGAGTGTGTGAGTGCGTGAGTGTGTGAGTGTGTGAGTGTATGAGTGTGTGTGTGTGTATGTTTGTTACTTCTTCACGCTCAAACGGATGCACCGATTGACTTGAAATTTGGTATGAAGGTAGCTTGGATTCTGGAATAACACATAGGCTACTTTTTATCCTGATAAATAAAACAGTATCTGAGAGAATTGATGTCAAATAAAAAAAACAACTTTATTTTTGGCGTCTCAATGGTGGCTCCTATTACCTTCAGGTACCAGGATACCAGAAAGTTTAAGGAGGTCTATAGTCGAGAAGAAGACGAATCTAAGAAACCATAGATCATCAAAATCGGTCCAGGCGTTCTTGAGTTATGAGTATTGAATCTTTTACGAAGTACCAGGAGACAAGAAAAATGTAGATGTTCGGCTCATTTCGTGAAATTCCGGTGAAGTTTGGATTTGACAAATGACAAATTTGTTTTCAATTTTCAATATTCGATTTTCAATTTTTTTTGAAATTCGAATACGTCTAATGACGCAATTGTCAAATCCGAACTTAACCGAAATCTCACGAAATTACCCGAACATCTATATGTTTCTGATATCCTGGTACTTCGTAAAAGTTTCAATACTCATAACTCAAGAACGGCTGGACCGATTTTAATGATCTTTGGTTTGTTCACTTCGCCAACTTCTTCGCCATCGACCCCATTTGGCCAACATCTTCGCCATCGACCTCACTTGGCCAAAATCTTCGCCATCAACCCCAGTTGTCCAAAATCTTTTCAATTTTTCCAAATTCGGTTTCTTATTCGATTCGGTTTTCGGTCGGGGTGTGGTCAGGGTGTGGTCAGGATGTGGTCGTGGCGTGGTCGGGTTGTGGTCGTGGTGTGGTCAGGGTGTGGTCAGGATGTGTCCGTGGCGTGGTCGGGTTGTGGTCGTGGTGTGGTCAGGGCGTGGTCATGGTGTGGTCGTGGTGTGGTCATGGTGTGGTCGTGGTGTGGTCAGGGCGTAGTCATGGTGTGGTCGGGTTGTGGTCGTGGTGTGGTCAGGGCGTGGTCATGGTGTGGTCGTGGCGTGGTCGGGTTGTGGTCATGACGTGGTCATGGTGTGGTCAGGGCGTGGTCATGGTGTGGTCGAGTTGTGGTCATAGTGTGGTCGGGTTGTGATCGTGATGTGGTCAGGGCGTGGTCATGGTATGGTCGGGTTGTGGTCGTGGTGTGGTCGGGTTGTGATCGTGATGTGGTCAGGGCGTGGTCATGGTGTGGTCGGGTTGTGGTCATGGTGTGGTCGGGTTGTGATCGTGATGTGGTCAGGGCGTGGTCATGGTGTGGTCAGGGTGTGGTCATGGTTTGGTCATGGTATGGTCATGGTGTGGTCATGGTTCGGTTTTCGGTGAAGTTAGCATTTGACAAATTTATTTCGATTTTCCATTTTTTCCTAATTCGGTTTCTTATTCGGTTCGGTTTTCGGTGAAGTTAGCTATCTTCGCCGAAACCCCATTTAGCAAAAATCCTCGCCGTAACCCCACTTGGCCAAAATCTTCGACAATGACCCCACTTGGAAAAAATCTTTACCATCGACCCACACTTGGCAAATCTTAGACGTAACACCATTTGGCAAAAATCATCGCCGTAAACGAAATTAGCAAAAATCTTCAACGTAACCACACTTGGCAAAAATCTTCACCGTAACCCCACTTGGCCAAAATCTTCGGCCATCGAAAATTTTGCAGCGGGTAACACCGCGGGTTGCAGCTAGTTTTTAATAAAGGCAAGGACATTAAAAATACGAAAGTTATTAAAGCATTTTCCACTCCAGATGCTAGGAGCCCTATGTCAAAGTCTGCTAGTCAAGTACGGGATATCGGAAGCTTCCACCATGGGGTCTGCGTTCCACGGGTTCCTGACGACTGCATCAGCCTGCCTGCTCACCACGGGTCTGCTCATCGCCTGCTACGTGCTGTCTTCTAAAACGCAACAACTCATCAGACAATCTATTTTTGTGAGTATACAGTATACAGTTTCATACATCTGCCATCCGATGACCGCTAAAAAATATGTCATTTTTGCAAAATCGACTTTTTTACACTACGGGATAGCGAATTCTTTCTCTATCTATGGTCTAGGTCCCAAATTCTTTTCATAAATTTAAGGTTTTCGCATACATATATTATATCAAAATCATAATTTTTTACTTAGCGGCCTCATCTATAAACATCGGACGGCAGACATATACTTATGTATTATTATGAATAACTAGCTGCGCCCAGTGGTTTTACCCACTTTACTGTAGCCTATGTGTTATTCCAGGGTCTAAGCTATCTCTATAATAAATTTCAGCTCAATCGGTCCACCAGTTTAGGCGTGAAAGAGTAACAAACATACGTCCAGACATTCATACGTTCTTACAAACTTTCACGTTTATTAGTAAGTAAGATGATGATAACATATTAGTAAGTAAATGGTGAAAAAACGTACATTTAAGATAATCCTAAAGCCGTGGGGAATATATTTTGACAAAAACTAATAGAGACTAAATAAGTCTCCGTATTTTATAAAAATAAAAAGTTTAATATGTCCTGCATCTGCTGACAGAATCAATAAATAAATTTAAAAAAAACGGTCAAGTACGAGTAGGACTCGAGCACCGAGGGTTCCGTACAAACCTACGGGTTTCTACGGAACCTAACGGTTCTAAGGAAAAGTGGGTATAATATTAGGAGTACAAATAATAAGTTTCCGCCGTTTTATTGTAGATGGCGCGGCACGGAGTTTCGGTTAGCTTTTGCAGATGATAACCGGCTTAAAAAATAGTTTGGACATTCAAGAACAACATAACCTATTAATATTATTGATTTTATATTGGTAAAATATAATTTTTATAAGTTGAAATTGTCAAAATTTGAGCCAAGTAAGCGTCATTTGCGGGAAATTATTAGTTTACTTCTTTAATTTAAAGAAATCTGCTGCTGGCTGGGGCGCATCAATTGCTCGTAGAAGCATATGGTGAGGGTGCTTTGCGTGAGAGAACGTGTCGAGAGTGGTTTCAAAAGTTTAAAAACGGTGACTTCGACGTAGAAGACAAAGATCGCAGTGGAAGGCCAAAAATTTACGAGGATGCAGAATTGGAGGAATTATTGGAGGAAGATTCATCTCAAACACAAAAAGAACTTGCTAATAATTGAAATAAATTTATATTACCGTTCTTCTATAATAAATATTTAATTTGTGTTAAAGAACCGCGGAAACTTATTTGTACTCCTTATATTATATACTGTAGGTTTTGATTCCCTTGCGAGTACTTTCGAGTATGAAAATATGCGGCTAAAATTGCTGTTTCTTTTAATTGCGTTGACATAGATGTTTGATTTTTTACAGATTAAAGATATTATAAAGCTGAGTATTTGATATGAATTTCAATTTAATACCTGTATGCGTTCTTGATGAAATTTTCACAGCTCTAAGAGGCAATGGACCTTAGTATGTCCTATAAATTTCAGCTTGTTACCTCCACGCGTTCCTGAGAAAAAGGGTCTTGACAGACAGACAGACGGACGGACGGACAACAAAGTGATCCTATAAGGGTTCCGTTTTTTCCTTTGAGGTACGGAACCCTAAAAACAAATATTTAAGAGATCTCCGAGGTCATCAGTTACAGAAGTAGTATTGTTAAGAAAATTTCAAATTTAGGTCAATTTCAGAAATCAATAAAGCGTAAATATTGTTTTTTTACAAAGATAACTGGAAACTTGAAAAACCTTCTTGGGAGCTAGGCACTTAAAATAAACAAGGCAATAAAAAATAATCATGTTTTCCTGCCTCAAATTTCAGCGGAAAGTTCCGCTGAAAATTGAAATTATGCTACTCACAGGTAGACTAAGTCGTAGTGTCTCGTAGACTGTAGACGAATTGTTTTGCTTGTGAATCACCTCCAAGGTGCGAAAACAACATAAATCTTGTTTGTCTACGGAATATTTTTAATCAGCGTTTTAGATTGACTAAACCGGGACAAGTGCAAGTCGGACTTCCGGACCACCGAGGTTTTCATACAAAAAAAAGGTAGCACTCCGGGAGTGCCGGCAGAAGTGAAAACTTCAATATTAACGTTGTGTTTAATTATAAGTATAAAAGTACTACCTATCATTTATGAGGTAGAATACAATGTTTATTTATTGCGCTATCGTACACAAATATGACAATTTATATGTTGTTATTTATAATATTATATCGTTATTTATATATTACATTAAATTTTATCTCTCAGAAAAATCAACTTCCATCCATAATTTCGACGACTTTTACACCATCAACTGAGCAGCACACTCAGGCACGGTAGAAAGAGTGGGAGATACTAGTTCCTCTCCCTTCCCCTCGATCTTACGCTTTTTCGATCAGCATCACGTGACCCTGACGCGAGTTTGAAAGTTTTTACCCATACAAAAAAATTGCTCAGCGCCGCTAAAGAAGTTTTCACTTCAAAAATCGGCAAAAAGTTGACGAACCACTGGGTCACCCATCAAAATATGTACGCGCTTAACATTGCTTAATTAAGGGCGCTTAGTCCGCGGGACGCTCTCTCGCTCGCACTATTTGACACATTTAAAAAAAATATAAATTTTTAGATTAAACTTTTTGAAAAATTTTCAAGAGGGTCGCTGCACAATATTATTGCTCACATTTTAGATTTTTTTTAGTTTAATATGTTAAAATTTAAAATATGGCAAGATGAGATTTATTGAAAAAAAAATTTTTTCAAAATTGCTTCTCATGCCATTTTTTAATACATATAACTCTTAAAATGTGTGCAATAATATTGTGAATTTTCAAAAAGTTAATTATAAATTTATATTTCAAAATGTGTCAAATAGTGTGAGCGAAAGAGCATCTCGCGGAATAAGCGCTCTTAACTTTGATTACTCATTACCGTATTTTAGATTAAGATATTTTTTACAATATAATTTCTTATCTTATCTTATATAGGGGGCTGAAAAAGTCAGCAACACATCGACCCATTGGGATCTATTGTGTTCACCCCTTGCCTACCGTTTCTTACTCCTCAAAGAAGTGGTTTATTAAAGTGGTGATCCCACTAAGAGAAAGAAACCTGTACTCCTCCGGTTTGGGGTACGCTGTCCCAAGGAGGCTCATGCGTTTCGTAGCCAGTACGTCGCATTCGCATAAAATATGCTCCATGGTTTCTGTACCCTCGCCACAGGCTCTACAATCGTTTGTTGTAGTGAGCCTCATTTTGAACAGCATGTCGTTGGTTTCATAATGCCCAGTTAAGGCACCAATGATTGCTCTTCCTTTGTTTCTTCCATTATTCAGAATGAATTTAGAAGCATCTTTATAGCTGTTACCTAGGAATTTCTTCGAATGTCTCAGCCCTTGACTGTTTTCCCACTCTTGCGTGTGTTTTAAATCAGCATATTCCTTTATGGCCATGTTGATGGTGCATGCAGGCAAGCCCATACTAGGTTCAGGTCCATGCATAGCATTTGCTGATCCCCTTCTAGCAAGCTCATCAGCCTTCTCATTCCCTTCTATACCTACATGGCCAGGTACCCAAACTAGTCGTACTGTGTTGCTGCGGCCTAATTTATTAAGGGCCTTCACAGCATCCAGGACCAGCTTCGAGCTGACTCTGCAGAAATTTAGGGCCTTTAGTGACGCTTGACTGTCACTGAGAATGTAGATGATTTTATCAATATAATTTAAAATGCACAGTTTTTCCTGGACTTAAAATATACACATGTATGTAGGTACATCTGCAAAATTTAATAAACATAGGGCAACGACAAATTCCCAATGAGGTTTTATTAACAGGTCTTTGCAAATTCCCTATGAATTTTGATTTATTGAGAGGGTCGAAATATACGTTTTTGGTTGTATCTTTTTTCTAAGTAAGCTTAGAAGTCTGTTTTTTTTCACAGATACTAGGGACTGTAAATCTAAGTATATGGTATTACGTCAACTTGATAACTCCACGCGTTCTTAAGTAAAAGGGTCTTGACAGAGGAATAGAATAAACAAATGATTTTATAAGGGTTTCGTTTTTTTCCTTCAGACATACGAGACCCTAAAAATTACATGCAATCTCTAAACCAAGTGATACATTAATAATAATTATTATTTTAATAATTAGGTATTGTTAATGCATTGTGTTACAGGTGAAGTACATAGCTTCTGTTTTTAACCGCCATAAATTATCTTGATTTACGATAATATCTAAGATATAATCAGTATATTATTATTGATTAAAAATAATATGATTATTAGGTATAATTAGCGTACGTGGCAGCTATAAATTTTCCAAGAAATTTTAAATACCTATCATATATCTAAAATATATTAACCATCGTATCACTATAACTACATAGTATAAAATAAAGATGTGTCGTTCTGTGTCTAAGAATATATTTTTTTTGTTGGCCTATAGTGATTGTTGCGATTCTAAGTTATCTAACTAAAAACGCTTATGAGTGCAATAAAATTGTGCAGGGCTTCTATTGAGGAATTTTCAAAAAGTTAATTATATGATTTTATTTTGTAAAATGTATCAAACCTCTATCAGATAGTGCAAGCGAGTGAGCGTCCAGCTGCACAAGGCCTCTTAAGAATTTGGGCAAAGTGGCACCTCTAGTCACTAGTCAATTGAAAAAAAATGGCCATCTTTATACCGTGGCTTGGTTCGCCTTGGGCTGGTGAGAATGATCAAATATGCTGTCCTAAAAAACCAGAACTAAGATTTCTCGTATTATTACAGGAGTTCGTGTTCAACGCAGTGGCGTGCTTCTTGTATCTGTCTGCTTCTTCATACATGGCAGTGGCTGTGACCATATACCTATACCCTCGATATGCTCTGGTCAACATGTATGCTGCATATCCCGCAATGACTGCTGCTTATGTAAGTACTAGTTGCGCTCAGCGATATACCCGTTGTACTGTAAGCCTATATGTGTATCTCTATACCAAATTTCAGCTCAATCGGTCCACCATTTTAAGCCCTTTTAGGTGAAAGAGTAACAAACATACATCCAGACATCCATTCTTACAAACTTTCTCGTTTATAATATTAGTAAGCTATCTAGAGCTTAGCGATTTCTTATGGTATAGACAAGCAGACGACCCGCCTGATGTGATGAGGTGAGCGGTTACCGTCGCCTATAGCAACATCAATATATCATTTCAAGGTCTAAGCTTTATCTATCAGATTCACTTAAATCGGTTCAGCACTCGATGATGTAATAAACATAATGTAGGTAGTATTGTTATTACATCATCCAAACTTTCGAATTCACAATATCAGTAGATTAGGAAAAGTAAAAAAAAAAGAAAGTAGAACCACCATTGTCTTTTACAATACACAAATTCAACGAGACATAATGACTCATTTTAAGTACATTATAGATGTACTCGTACTCTTATATGTATATAATAATACTAGCTGCGCCCAGCGGTTTTACCCGCTGTACTGTAGCCTCTAGTAGCTATCTCCATACCAAATTTCAGCGCAATCGATCCACCCGTTTAGGCGTGAAAGAGTAACAAACATACATCGATACATCCAGACACCCATACATTATTACAGACTTTCACGTTTATATTAGTAAGATTATGCCTTACGATGTGTATTATGTAAAATAAATGTATTATGTAAAATAAATGTATTATGTAAAATAAATTCTAGAATTTTCCTTTACAAATCTCGCTAAGTTAAAGAAATTGAAGCCAAAGCTTACAGATTAGTAGGTAGATATAATTGTAATCCTCAATAACTATTGGAAAAAATCTGTTATTGTTGTTTTATTGATTGTCTAGAATAGATAGCGTTAAGACCGTTGTTTTTTTAATTTTTTTTATTCAATAATGCTTTTGCAATTTTATACATTTTCTCTCTATGATATATCACCATTTCATATATAATTATTTCGTTTTCAGTATATTGGAGCAGTGGTCGGGATAATCCACGGAGTCGACGCGTACATGGCTTATAAATTCTATAGAAGTCCTTCAATGTACTGACATTAAGCAAACAATAATAATTTACTATTTTAAATGAATTTAATTTTAATATTTTAATATGAAATTTTATATCTACATTATTATGTGCATAGTCTATAATATAGGTAGGGTATACACAAATTAAGGGCGGCCTGCTATAACATTATAAGATCTATTTGAATAATATTTTCTATGTTGTTTAGTAATAGTATATAAGTTCATAGGTTGAAATTGTATCGATATCGGTCCAGTAGTTTTCAAGTTATGAACAAAAACGCACGTCTCGACTGGCTTATTGAAAGCGAGATTGGAGTCGCTTTAATGTTTTAACATTCATTTTCTTTCGCATGTAATGTAAGTTTTGTATAATGCTCGTATTTAAAAATAATAATGATTAAATTGTTATTTCTTTGATTATTAACATAAGTTACTGCAATGTAAATTGTGTACATGGTAATAAACATGTATAATGAAAAATAAAATGCGATTAGATATTTTTTATCAACGCTGCGCATGTTTGATTTCCTGGTCTTTTTAAATTTAATTAATTATGCGTTATTATCCAGTTCTTTCATGGATTTTACACTATGTCCTTAGGTTTCTTCTAGGTCTTTAGGTTTACGGCTTAAATAAGAACTTAAGTACTAACTGCGCCCAGCGGTTTTACCAGCTCTACTGTATAGCCTATGTGTTATTCCAGGGTCTAAGCTATCTCTATACCAAATTTCAGCTCAATCGGTCCACCCGTTTATGCGTGAAGAAGTAACAAACATATACACGCACAAAACTTTCGCCTTTTTACAAGCTTTTAATTACTTTCACCTGTCTGTTGTCTGTCTGTCTGTAATCAAATCTTGCAAGTTTAATTTGACCCACTTCCCGGTTTCCAATTGAGCTGAAAATTTGCATGCGTGTGTAAATCGGATGACAATGCAATATTTTTATGACATCGAGCTGATCTGATGATGGAGCTGGAAGGTGGATCCATAGGAACTCCGTCATAAAACAACGCAACCCTATCGAGTTTGGGCTTATTTGATTCGTCTTGACGAGTACTTTATGATGCAAGATGGTAAAAATAATAAAAGCTTGTTTTTAAAAAGTATTTTAAAATTTCACTTGTTATAACATTAATGTGATATTTGTGTGACATTCTGATATTCTGATTTGTCATAATATACGTACTGGCAGTGTTAAATTATTTAAAGTCTATTGTCTTAACTTTAAAACAATAAACGGAAGAGATCTGTGAGTCTAAAACAAGCACGCTGCTATAATCCACAATGCTTTTGGCGGTTTTTTGTTCGATTACTAATACTTATACTATACTACATATATGTATAATATTATAACTCTGAATTGACTACAATTAAAACCGTTTTATTTCTGCTGCCAAATTCAATAAGACTAGCTCATGCTTGCGGCTTTACCCGCACGGCGAAATCCTTTCTAAGCGGAGATCGGAGGTCTATGTCATAAAATCTACCTGTGTTCCAAATTTCAACCCAATCCGTCCAGCGGTTTAGGTAGTGCGTTGATAGATCAGTCAGTCAGTCAGTCAATCAGTGACTCTTTCCTTTTATATATATTAAGATTATGGAAACATTAGATCTTCATTTAATAAGTAGATCACTTTAGAAGAAATTGCAAACCACTAAGAATTATTGGTACCTATGTTCTCATCGAGTCACACCAAATCCTGCAACACTGAGTGGATAAGTATAAAAAATCGCATCGAGAATCGAATCACACTGTTATTCGATGCGAATATTTTTCTCAACCAGTCACAGTGTCACAGAATATGATGTGACTCGATGAGAACATACCGAATTATTACCGTTATATATTACAGCCTCGTATTGGTAGCATATGCTCATCTTAGGGCCGCTCATCGAAGCAGGTACGTCGTACGTGTCTTATTTTCTTAGAATCACGTGTTCCGTGGTACCAGGTACGAAGCTATGCAACTGATGCGCATTCTGTGACTTAAGTGCCGTAGATTATGTAGGAGTTAATGCAGCTAGAGCCTTCGGATAACGGTGTTCCGATATTCCGATGTCCGACGCCTGTTGAGCATACGCGTTTAGTATGCATGCCCCATTCTGTAACTAGTTTCTTAGCAGGTAGAAAGGTATGCAGGATAGGGAAAGGGGTGTTGCCGGTTCTTGGCCGAGCTATGTTTTTGTATGTGTAGGGCGTAGGGACATTATTATATTAGGTGGTATAATTAATTGTTTGGCTCCTTGTATTAACGGTAGGTTTCGTTGTTAGCATCTAGATTTATTTTGAGACATTTACTATTACTAGTTAATCATAATAATATGTATTTATGAATACTATGAATTCTTACCCTTGTGCTTCACTTCGTGTACACGCCCAAGTTTTTTACATTTTATGAGAGTTTGACACTGCGTATTGCAGTGCAGACTGGGTCGGGAACTATGAATAAGAAAGTCGGAAGTGGAGCTGGCCCTTCACAAAACTAACACGCACTGTAATGACGCATGTTACACATAAATATGATACATTATAACAGTATTCAACATATTCCAAGTATCTATGACTAACATTAAAGAAATGCAGGCAAAGGTTACATTTGCTACGTTATCTACAATTTGTATTTTCAATTAAAAAAAGGTTATATCAGCCGGAAGTATTATCGGAAATCGGAAGATTTTAAACGTAAGTATTTATTAGTAATCAATTTATGTTGCGTCATGTTTGAACCAGGAAATGTGCCTTGTGATGGTATTGCCAAACTAGAGCGTAGAGAAACATGGTTATGTAATTTAAAATGTCAATTAATATACTGACCTAATAAAATGTACTGGCATATGCCAGCAGCTTTGCCCGCTCTAAGAAATGCTTTCTAAGCAGATATCTACTATCTATTCTTCTTCATCGTAGCCTCATGACTGAGGGACGTGATTATGGTGCCTCATCAGCTTTGACACCACTTCCTTCCATCTATGCCGGTCCTGCGCCATTTGGATTGACGCTTGTAGGGTGGCTCCCGTAGCATCCTGGGTTACATGCGTCCATCGCGTGGGTGAGCGCCCTCTACCTCTCTTCCCTTCTACACTGCCATTGCTGCACTGCTACTATCTATATGACAATATTTATATTTTAACTGTGCCAATCCGTTATCTATCCGTACAGAGTTTTGTAGTGTATGTTAATAGATCTGTCATACTTTCCTTTCATATTATATGTATACACATATGTACTATTTATATAAATTTACATACATGATGTGAAAGAGCCCACAAGATTTTTCCTCTAGCGGAAAATTACTAAACTCCCGAAGTGATCTAAAACACTCTGAAGACCTAAATTATAGAGATGATAAAACGGACTTATCTCAGGTAAATATGTTGTAATTTAACCTAATTAGTGTAATGTAGCAAAAGACCACAAGCCCCTACATTGATTAACTACTTTATATAATGTTGAGCCAACTTCATAATAAATCCTTGGGTCAGAAACTTGAGAAAAATGTTTTTCAAATGAAACGACAACGTTGAATATTGCAAAATAGTGAATATTAAACAATTTTGGCTTCATCCAAGTGTACATTAACATATCTAATCTTACACAAAATAAATGCAACAGAAAACAGGTTCATGAAATAAAAAATACATCCACACACATGGATTCTCACTGTAAATGACTAGACTCAACGCCTAAGAATCGTGTTCACTGTCAATATATTTACGAGAACTGTTTAATATAATATGGGTTTTGCAATCCATCGATCTTGTTTTTAGCGTCTAACTTCCTATAACAAGAGAGTAGCTATTAAAACTTAAATTCTGTTATAAAACCCACCCATGATGTGTAATTCTAGACCTCTGGTAAAAAATAAATAAACTCAATACTTACTTATATTATGAGTTTTTCTGATTCAAAAGCCTTAGTCACCCGACAGCTATTAGGTAGGAGAAAAATCTCTTTGAACTGTTCTTCTGTGTTTTATTATTTTGTGCCTGTATAGCCTGCGTTGTGCAAACATTTTCCGTTCGAGGTTCGCGGTTCGAGACTCGAGGTGTTTCGCTGTCACGTGATCGAAGTAGGTAGTTTATTGTCCAACGTTCACTGTTGAAAACGAAAGGGAATTGCAACCAATCTTTTGTGTACGTTTCACGCTGCCTTTTCAGCACATTACGATCGCTGATTTACTAAATCACTACGTAACAGTTACCGATTGAATTTCAAGGAAGGTTTATCGATCCGGAAATTGAAATTAGATACGAAATTAGATTTTTCTGTGAAATTACGCGTGATAACTTATCATTTTATGAATAACGCTGACGCGACGGTTAACCAGAAAGGGGGCGGTTTTGTTTTTTTACTTGCGTCACTGAATTCTTTATATACACATATACATTAATACTAGATTTATAGCCGTGTTATTGTGGAGTTGTGAATACAGTGAAGCAAGAAAGGTTCAAAGCACATCTCTGTTTGGTTTGTAACGCACTACTGTTCCGTGGAGCGCCAGAATCATATTCATCAGTTTAATTCAAAGTACTCTGTGATATTGATTTCATACATTTCGCACAACTGCTATAATTTATAGTTCGTAGCCACTAAAAAGCGCTTCCACATTACGACCGATTCGAATCCGTCAAATGACGAAGCGATAACAGACCGATAACGGACCCGAGTAGTCCTTTTTGTACAAATGCTACGTAGATATGACTATGGTACCTACCAAATATGACTATGGCAATTTCGGTCCGACAAAACTGTCCGATAATGAATAGAAACCGGATAGCTGTATCCATTGAGTCACACGTATGCTACCTACCATACAAAATGTTTTACGGCTTACGGCAACATCGGCCCTTTCGTTGTTTTACTGATTCGGATCGGATGTATTTCGAAAGCGATCTTAGTGTATGAAACCAATATGAACGCTCTGACACAGTAGTGTGTTTCAGGCTTTAGTCGCGTCGCGTCGCAGCGACTGAGAGAGATCTCCAGCGACCCTCGCGGCCGGATCCACCAGTGACAGACGCGCCTCGGAGCGCTGCGCATGCGCCTAACATCCAGGCGCCACAACAACATTTCAAACAGTGCCAAAGTTTTTAGTGTGTAAAATTTACTGTGAAAACTAGTTTAGGATACCCACCTGTTGCACGAATAGCAGTGAAAGGACTTCTACGTCTGCGTGTTTATGTAAGTCCGTGGAAACCTACTTGTTTTGTTTGCCCTGTATTTGAATTGTACTTGTATGGAGTACGATACGACTATTGATTCTGGTTATATAGTTTTTATGGCTTGTTACTTTGAGGTAGACCTGGTGATAATAGAGGTAAGGCACCTTGGCCAAATCTAATAAGTATCTACAAATACATCCGAACAAAGATTCAATATGTCCTAGATCTTTTCTAATCATGGTATACATAAAGTGACCATACGTTCCGACTTGAGTGGGACAGTCTTTGAATTTAGACACCGAAAAATATACGTTAGGGATACGAAAATTACGGTAATGTCCCGTTTTGAAGACAACAATAAATGGTCATGTTAACTATACACTCAAATATTAGTTAGAATAAAGTTCAAGTATTTGTAAAGGTAATAACGGGCTTTTATTGGCTGAAATCAATATAATGACAGGTACAAAGACAAGGATAGCTTAACAAAAGTACGCCAAGTATGACAAAGAGCGATGATATTGTATAGGCGCTAAAAGCCAGCTTAGACTTGGTGTTATATTGTTGTTCTCATTAGGTACAAGTATGTATCCGGTATATTATGTTCTATCTGATCAATATTCAATAGTAAACAGGTACATATGACGCAGTTGGAATTATTATAATCTTCCAGTTGCGCCCAGCGGTTTTACCCATTGAAAAGTAGCCTGAGTTACCTATTCCACAGTTAAGGTGTCAGTCGGGGATTGGTACATACCAAATTTCAGCTCAATCGCTTCAGCTGTTCAGTGGAGAAAGAGCTCACACATTCATCCTTATTATCCACTTTTATTATATTCACTTCCTTACAAATGTGGCATTCATAATACATATTTAGTTTTTTTTTTGTATTTTTTTATACATTTAGTTATTTAGTAGGATTTTATACGTACAACGTGTCACAAAAAACTGTAAATAAAATGTAAAGTAGTAAAGTAAAATGGTAGGTAGGTAACCTGAAACTGGTTGAACTGGCTTAACTGAAACCACGGTAAAGAGACGTCTTTGAGAATCTTTACAATTAGTTCTTGTCTAAAAGTTTTAATTTGTGGGATATATTATATCCACCCGTATACGGGGGGGGGGGGGGGCATAAAAGGGGGTAAAGAGTGCATATTATGCACTCTTTTAGTGATACTGATTCTACATATTTTTTGACACGTTGTGATCTCATGTTTATTATAAATATCTACCAAAATAGGAAGTACTTATGCTATACAATATAGTATTGTAGAAACGATTTGGCCGTGAAATCTCACGGTTCATGGTTCACATATAAAATTAAAACATTAAACTGGTGAGATAGGCTATTTGATTATATAAGCTGAAAATAACACCATTAACAATGTATACATATTTTTCCCAACATTCTTTGGTTAGTTGAGAACCTAAACAATTCACGTAAAGGAAAAAAAATCTTTCAACTATGAAGACCTCTTTTAGTTTATTTTAACTGTGCCCAGCAGGTAAACCCTGCTGAAAAGTAGCTTATGTGTTATTCCAGGGTTAAGGCTGCATAAACCCCTAATTTCAGCTCAATTGGTTCAGCCATTTAGGCGTGAAGAGGTAACCCAAAGGACATGCGTCCACCCGAGTATAATATTGGTAGGATGTAAAATTATGTCTACTTTCTTCCTCCTTTTCTCTCCTACCACATGCAGATTTTTCCAGTTCTTTGCGACCTCGTCCTACAAAAAACTTGAAACCTCCAGAGAAACACAGATTTAGAGTATGAACTCAAAAGAAAAAATATCACCCTTCCGGTGATTGTACGCGCTACTTTCGCTTTTCCTATTGTACCTGCGCAGAACTCATCCATTTTGGGTCAAGTTTTTTGAAAGGCACTTCAATTTAGCCCGTTCGCAATACAAACTAATGTTGAAACTTGGCATCGTTGAGACCGCATCCTCAATTTAATGAGCTTAACGTCCTTGCTATCTACGAGTAAGGATCCGTTACAATCAGTTTAGAATAGTACTTGTAATAAATATTTCAATCACGTTCAACTATTGAAGAGGATTTCCTTCTGATTGGTTATGATATACCTAAACACGTCATATTACCAACCTTATGCCGTGACCTTAACGTCAGTTATTGCAAAACGTTGTAATAAATTTAAACTGATGCTATCTAGGTTAGTAGCTTTGTCTAATTTTAAAATGCACGCCGTTGTAATAATCTTTAGATACATTTCATATGGCATACGAATAGTGCCAGGTGCATGTTAAAACTGGACGAGTATTACTGGAACAGTAAAGGTAAAAAAAATATACAGTTAGCTCTGATAAAAGGGCTTTTTTGTTCACGGCAGTAAACATAAGTGACAATAGATACTTATAAAATCTTCCCAATGTCTTTTCCTAGGACTCAGGTAATTTGAACCATTTTTAAATTGTGTCTGACAGCTGTTCAATATTAATCTGTTATTTGTGATAACGACTAGCACTTAAGAAATGTTTATCTCTACTATGTATCTAAATAGCATGTGTATAATGTAATACCTACTGCATATTTTCAAGGATCAATAGTAGGATTTATACATTATCAGATAAGGATATGGCAACGGTAGGGAGTAAATTGAATTTATTATAATTGTTTAAAAGTCATTCCATAATCCGTAAAGTCCCTCGGCAAATAAATTATCTATTAAATATTATGTAGGTGCCTCGTGTCATTATCATAAAGAGATTTTATATTTATAGTTTGCACCAAGGTTTTGCAAGATAAAGTAATTCAGGACATTGCAAAAAGCAAAATATACTTGGGTATAGTAGATATTTAGGAACTATTTTTTGTTAAGAACGTGCAACGTGCTGATGAAAAGATGAAATGATTAAGATTCCAGGAAAGATTTGGGTGCAATCTGCACTGGTAAGAGGTAAATTATAGCAAATTGCGCCTAGCGGTTTTACCCGCTCGCGCTGAACAGTAGTAGCCTATGTGTTATACATCCCGACATCCATACGTTCTTACAAACTTTCACGTGTATAATATTACTAAGATGAGAGAGGAGGCCTACGTACCTCTCGAATATGCTCAGAAGTGGGTTGAAAAGAGAATGACTGGGTAGCTGGGCTCATAACAGCAACATACATGCAACAGGCAGACAACAACAAATAGATACAACAACTAATACTGTGTCAAATATGCGCAATCGTGGTGCGTACCATCAGCTGCATATAAATACATTGACGTAAGAGTAACAACTGTCCTACTGTCAAGAGTAATTGACGTTTAGTAAGAGCACAATACCATTGGGAGTTGCTGGAAATTGTATGCGATGACAGTGCTAGCAGCAAGAGTAGCATCTTGATATATAGGTATGCCAGTTTACTCTTGTCAGTGGGACGGGAGTTGCTACTCTTATATCAATAATGTCTTTATATGCAGCCTAATGCAGCTAATGGTAAGCACCACGATTGTCCATATTAGACACAGTGCCAACCATTGTTTTGAAATAAAAAATCTGCGTGGCAGATTTGCTCGTCTTGTCACTAGTCATAAAAAAATGCAAGGCACCTACAATTTTTAAATTTCACCGACGTGTTACACTTTACCTTATTACCAATAATTGCAAAAGATAAGAAGTGAAACTGAAAACCCAAGGAAAACCTGAAAAACAAGTTTCAATAAAATATATCTATAAGTATACATAATATTATGTATAATACGTTCCTCGCTTGTCTTTCCTAATTTATAAATAAAAACAAACATGTCACATCGACAAAGCCAAGTTGCAGAAAATATAATATGAAAAGCGCAGAAAGCATGTTTTTTTAAATTCCTCTACAAACCTTTATCTTTATCAACTGCAGTTTCAGTAAGAAACGGAGGATTTTAAATTTTCACTGCACACTACGATTTTAGTCAGAGAAGACTATTTATGACATAATATTATATGAATGATTTTAAATATAAAATAAATGTTTAATGTAGGTATAATACATAGTACATACCTATTGTTGAACCTACATATTATAAACTTATTTGGGTAAAATGTATATTTTTTATCATATCGAAAATCTTTTAATAAATGATTACCATCTCTTTTGGCGGTATGTTTGCTATAGGTATTTCCGATTAAGATAAATAATATTTGGGGTAATTTGTTATCTGTTATTGTACCTTAATATTAATTTAAAAGTTTTAAAAGTTTTAAAAGGTAGTATCTTGGTTGGCAAAAGAATTATGTAAGTACAGTATGATATCTAAAGTATATGTATGTATATAGGTACCTAATAGTATAGCAGTCGCACATTGTCATTAAACAGACGAGATTGTTAAACCACTGAAGTTAAAAAAATGTCAAGAAATAATATGTGTACATATTCACAAAGAGATAAATTATAATCATCTGACAGTGGTTTGGAGCACTTGAATTTTCTGTAGATTGGCTTGCGGCCGATCTGTGGTAAATAAAAGTATTCTTTACTGCTGTAGTAGCTGTAGAATTGTTAGTTTGTTTTTCTCAATAAAGGCATTTGCCATATAAAAACAAAGAGAAAGAAGAAAGTACATATTAGCGGCCGTATTCCGTTGTATATGTCCGTCGTCCGTTGATACGCTACCGCTTGTCAAGCCAAGGGTACTTTACATCTGGGGAAAACCACAAGCTTTTTTTGTGTGTGTATTTCTACGAAGAATGAATGTACATTCCTTATGCGTAGATGTATGGTGTATTTAGTTCTATTAGGTGTATATTTAGTTCTATTAAAAAAGTCGAAAGCTTGTGTGTAGAACACAGAAGCAAGGTAGGGTTTCGCTTAAATGCCTTGCGCTGCTATCAAAACAAAGTAACACCACATGATCTACATGTCTTAACTGCTCTACGACTTGCACAATTGAGGACATTTTGGAGGCTAATGTAAAGCTGAAACTGGAGAACTGGATAAAGCTAGCTTAAACTTAATAATATGTAAAAATTATGTGGTCCTAAATATTTTAGGCTATGGCAAACCCTTTGCATTAAACCTTGTCATGGGGTCTGTTATGCTCGCTAGCCCAATTTAATTCTGTTGAAAAATACTTTACGACCTATGCACAGGGCACAGACCCACCAAATATTTTCAAAAAAACAAAACATAACAGCCGGACATGATGTTAGGAAGAGTTTGACAACAAAAGACTATCATAAATCATAAAAAAATTATATTTACGAGTATTTCAAAATTATAAAACAATGTACAGTCATTATGACTTTTTTAAAGTACGAGTACATATTATTACAAAATGCGAAATAGTTCCAGTTATCAGTGGATTGTCTGTGTTGTTTTATTTTTTATGTAATTTCCCTGTTTCATAATGTTTAATTCTAACATGTCACTAAAATATGTAACTTTTTACTGATAATAAATACTTTTTTATCTTTTATCTTTTAAAAATATTAATTGAAGGAATTTAGCAAACTTCTCGAAAGGAACAAAGAATAGTTCGTACTTTTGCACGGGTAAAACCGCTGGATGCAGATAGTGACAAGTAAATTAGTCTGGTGACTCATCAATGAATGCCCACCTTCCCCATTGTACAGCGAACGGCGGCGGAAGTACTGCGTTTCAATCAAATGAAATGTAAACATCATCAAATTATGTTGATGCCTCATTCCTCATGCATCATCGCCATTGTTTCTTATTTCCCACTTTGCTCGGATCATTGCTACGTCATATAGGTATCTAATTAATATTTAAAAAACAATTGGACTGATTTAAAAATACCAAAAAAACCTTGATAGACCAAATATAAAACGAAATAAAAAAATAAAATTAGGATTTAGCCGCTGGGCGACAATATTGTCCATTTAGGTAATTTTTTTGTAATCTAAGTTTATACATTGTCAAATCTAAAATACGTTGCTAAAATTTGCTTTGCTCCAATGGACCTAATAAAAGGAGAATAAGATATTTTTACTAATTTATTGGGTAGTCTTGACCACGATGTTGCAGATTAATGAACGTGATCGTTCACTAAATTTGCTGGGGTTGGATTGCTGAAAGAAACGCCGGTTAATTCTTCTCTATTACTTCGGACCTTAATTCAACTGTGTATGGTCAGTCCTAATAGCAGATTAAAGTTAAGCCCATTACACACGTCGCTATACTATACCTTGCTATATGACTCCTGGTACCATATAGCATCGCATAGCAAGGCCTTGCTATGCCTCGCTATACCTTGCTATATTATTTTTAGTGATGGCCAGGTTACTGATCGGAACTATATTTTTAATAGTTCATTCTTTGCGATTGAATCTTGAGTCGATCATTGAAATCAAATCAAGTGACTTTATTAACATTACTTTTTCATATTTACAAACGTACTCAAATATTTGGAATAACTTGTCAACAATTTCTTTGAGAGCGTTTAAAATAGGTATATTAATACAAAAATATAAAAAATTGATATTATTTAAAAATAAAAACGGACAAATGCAATTTGGAGTTGCCACATACTTGTGGGAAAAATGTTATTAACATAATATTATGTTACGAATAAATATGTATTTTAATAGTTTAGGTATCTGTTCTTTTATCCCACACAATAATCTATTGCATCTATGCAGGACTTGTACTGTACATCTTTATATCCGAGAAATTGGACTGTATTGTTTATGCTTTCGCTAGCAAGCAGCATTCGAGAATTCTTAAAAGAAAACGCTTTATATATTTTTCGCTTTATTTCTCTCTTCTCTCTTGAGTTTAAGGTGGTTTTGGTCTTCAAAAAGAGTTTTTTTTTTATAAACAAGCCAATCAAAACTAACCAACCGTCAGGTTTTGGAGATTTTGTTGCTATACAGAAAATCACGACAACGGGGTCTATTTTATTTCTCCTTCCTATGCACTTTCATATATGCACACTCGTTAAAGGTACATACCACTTTTCATCATTTAAAAGCTAGTTCCTTGTTAATATTTTTTAGGAAGTAGG
This sequence comes from Hemithea aestivaria, assembly GCA_947507615.1. Classification (NCBI taxonomy): domain Eukaryota; kingdom Metazoa; phylum Arthropoda; class Insecta; order Lepidoptera; family Geometridae; genus Hemithea; species Hemithea aestivaria. Next base: position 9,567,881 of record OX382331.1, read on the forward strand.
TACCAGGAGTACCAGGAGTAGGAACGGAGATTCAATCACTTTGATTGCATATAGTTCCAATGATTCCCCAACACTAGTTAAACAAATGAATTTGACAATGTATTCTACATAAAGGATGTTTCTTTTTTTCCTAGATTTTGGTTTCCTTCAAATCTGCTCCTGGTAAACTTAAAAAAAATGACGTTTCAAAATTCGTCAAAAAATTCAGAAAATTTTATTCTAAATTAACATCGTTTACTAAAAGTATGACTTACGTTAATCAAATAAGATCAGGATTTGACCGACTTTATCAGAGGATTCTCGACTACATCGGCCAAATAGCATAGGTAGAGAAGCTTATTGTCATCCGGAAAATCAAAGGAAAGCGGACTCAGGTCGTAGTCCGATGCGTTGGTCAGATCAGATCCGCACCACCCTTGAAGTTGCTGTTGTCCTGTTGTCTTTTGGCTCCTGGCTATGAAAATCGCATCCAACCAACCCAGATAGCGATCTATCATCAGATATCAAATCCTCCAAAGAAGGGGCCATGACTCCCAGTAATAGGCAATATGACAAGGACAAGAAGAACTCCAAACGTTCAGTTTCCTAGTAAAAATGTCTAGACAAACTATAAAATAATGATTTGTTTTTTTTTTCTCTTTAGAGGTACCTACAAAACCCTTGAAACAATGTGTTTCCATTATTACAGATTTAACTGACAATCAATTTTGTAAAAAAAAAAACATGCCAACCTCCTGGTATGTCTTTTTTAAAATTAAAAAAAAAATCATGAATTTTTTTACACATCCTGTATAAGACTCAAAATTGACAATGTCAACAGACATGTTGCTGTAAAACCATACAATTTGGCAAATCCCATATGAACAAGATTAAAAAAAAATGCGTAGCCATTTTGTAACATGACTTAGCCGGTTAAGCGAAAGTCTACTGCAAGGTATTTAAAGGTCTAAGTTATTCGGACAAATAATCATTATGCATAAAAAGAGCTCCTATTACAAGTAAATAGGAGGTGAAATTTAAAATACAAATTAAATTACTTTGTTTCGTAATGCTAACAAAAAGACCTGCAAACACAAGAAAATATTTAATAAATATAAAAAACATTTTTTTCTAATTTGTTACACAGCGGTTAAACATTTGCTACTATTTAGTTTAATATATCGCGTAGGTAATAGGAGTTTGTTTTTTTGTCTCGGTAATACAAATAGGCTTAGTCATTTTATCACCTAGTCAAAATGAAAAATGGCGGATTCTACGCATCAACTGTAAAATATAGCGCGATATAGCGCTATATGTCATTTATAGCTACGTGTGTGACGGATGCCGATTTGTACTGAAGCTATGCCGCGCTATAAGAGGCTATATAGCGCTATATAGCGACGTGTGTAATGGGCTTTATTATGTAGAAATCCTTCCTTGTCTTGTATGGTGAACAATCGCCGCTCGCGCTTTTCTTATAAAATTCTTAGATGGTGAACAATCGCCGCTCGCGCTTTTCTTATAAAATTCTTAGATGGTGAACAATCGCCGCTCGCGCATTTCTTATAAAATTCTTATTTTTTATTTCTTATTAAATTATTATGTATTGCCAGTAAACCATTAGGATATAATATAGTTGGCAGTTAAACCTTTATCGTAGATACTAGGTGCGCCGAGTGGTTTTACCCGCTGTACTGTATGCCTATGTGTTATTCCAGGGTCTAAGCTAAACCAAAACTCAATCAGTCCACCCGTTTAAGCAGAAGTAACAAACATACACACTCACTCACAAACTTTCGCATTTATAATAATAGTGTGATTAGAGAATGAATCAATGGGTAAAACCGAGGGGCGTAGTTAGCTGTTATTTAATGCCATTGCTTTTAATTATAGGTATATTGTCAACGTGTTTGCTGCAGCTGATAGATAAGCGATTAAAGTCTATAATATTTCTTGTAATAAAGCCGCTTTTGATTATAATCGGATTATTAAGGTTCCATACATGCTTTTTTAAAAATTAATTTGAGAAAAAAAATTTTTTTCATTGGATATACAAACTCCCTTCTTTACGTAATTAAGTAAGGGAAATGGGGATAACGTTTGTATGATCAATCGCATCGATGCCCCTTTTACTTGGTTTACCATCGTAGGAATATCAAACTAGATTTTTTCAAATATTAATGCCATCACGGACCTCAGGTGACTCGGCACTCGTCACCCTTCAATATCTGAGGGCCTATTGGCTAATTCTCACCCACTACGTTTGATGACAACTTCAATGTACATTGCTCCGCTTGTTATTTTATAATATAACTAGCTTATGCTCGCGGCTTTGCCCGCATGGCAAAATCCTTTCTTAGCGGTGGTCTATGTCATACAACCATATCTGTGTTTCAAATTTCAACCTAATCCGTCCAGTGGTTTAGCCTGTACGTTGATAGATCAGTCAGTCAGTCAATCAATCACTCTTTCCTTTTATATATTTAGATAATTACTCATATTAATGAGGAGGTTTTTTTTTTTTCTTTCTTTATGGTCCCCGTGCGTTTTGCATTGGTGCCATTCTTCAAGTCTTCAGATTGTTGCCAGTTTCTTAATTTTCTTCATTTTTAGGTAGGTTTTAAGGTTTACAATTATTATAGGATTAAAATAACTTTGGGAAACGAATATTTACAGTAATAATCGAAACATTTACAAATATTTACATAGGATCAGGGAAGTTGGAAAGAAGGAGAGGATAGGATAGTAAGGATAACCTAAAAACAATATACAATAATATTAATAATAAATAAATGTCATATTTTAATATTATTTACAGATATAAATGTTGATAGCGTTATATAAATATCAGGATCTAATGTTGAAAGTAAACACGGGATAGATGTCGGAAGAGGTACGTTTAAGGATGCCAGTGTTTCCAAAAATAAATGATTATCATTTAAAGGACAACCAAAAAATATATGATTTACGTCACAGTATTCATCGCCACATTCACAGGATGCATCATCAGCAATACCAAGCCTAGCAAGATGTGCTGGACTACAATTGTGACCAATTCTCATGCGTATTAAAATAGAGGTAGCCACCTTCCCAAGCCTGATCTTGCGGAACCACGGTTTTATAGGGATTTGAGGTTGAATACTATAGAAATAGTTGCCCTTGGTTTTTGCACTCTCTCTCCACAACTCATTCCAATCATGATTGAGCTGAATTGCAGGGAGAGACGCCAAATCATGACAATAATTGTAATACGGTACCAGATCTCCACAGTGTACAGCTGCCTTAGCCAACTCATCAGCCTTAACATTCCCTTTAATATCAGAATGCCCCGGTACCCACGCCAAGGCGACAGATAACCCTTTTTCAGAGCACTCTACCAGTTTCTGTCTAATTTGGTATATTAAAGGAAAGTGAACCCGTGACGTAAATGGATATCTTTTCAATGCTAAAAGGGCGCTTTTTGAGTCGGTGAAAATAACTGAACATCTTAATTTCATCAGCACTATTAACTCTAACGATTTTAATAATCCTAAACATTCACCGGTGAAAACGGACGATTCTGGTGGGAGTTTGCTTTGTTGAAATATTTTGTGATGTTTATATTTCAGGTAGACACCTATCCCAACACAGGTCATAGGTGAAAGCTTGGAAGCATCACAGAATATATGATGAGCATGGGGCCATTTTTCACCAACAACAGAATTGAAGTCCTCTTTGGTAGTTACACTATTCTTTATTAACCCTATTTCGTCATATATTTCTGTTACAGGTGCTACTAACTCTGCATATTTAGCACCGTCACAGATAAAAGAATACTAGTAGCACCGTGAAGTGGCAAAATTGCAGATGAAAAGGTCTAAGCTGAAATGTTTAAAGACCGTTGTAAACTTACTACTAAACAAGGAAGCATTTTAGAGGAGTTTGGAGGAATTAAATTGTTTAAACTATGGAGTATTGGCAATATGGAATGGTTAGAAAACTGCAAAACCCTATAGAAAAATCTATCTGATAAAAATTGACGCCTTAAATTCAGGGGGGGTTCATTACATTCAACTCTAAGAGCATTTAAGGGGCTCGATCTCATAGTACCGGATACTACCCTCAGGGCCTTCGATTGTATAACATCTAGCTTTCTAAGCGCTGTAATATTGCAAGGCACTAATAAAAAAGTTCCGTAGTCCAATATACTTCGAATCATGGCATTGTAAACTAATTTTAAAGAATATGGGTGGGCACCCCACCAAACTCCTGCCAGACAACGAATCATATTTATGTTTCGTTCACATTTACTGACAACATAATTTACATGTGGCGTACCTGTTAATTTCCTATCTTATATGACTCCTAGAAATTTGACTTCATTTTCAACAGGTAATAATACACCATCATATTTAACATCCAAAGGAGGTGGAGATATGTGTCTAGAAAATGGTACAACGCAGCTTTTCGATACCGATAAGTCCAAACCATTTACATCCATCCAAGCTTTAAGTAAAGTTAAAGCGTCCGTTAGTGTGTCACAAGCCGTACCAATTGATTTATCATAGCTGTATAACAATAGGTCATCAGCATATTGTAAAATTTTTACTGTATTGTTTAGAGATTTTTCTAAGTCAAATGTGTAAATATTATATATTAGAGGACTCAGAACAGAACCCTGTGGTATACCTCTCCAAGCTACTTGGCAGGCCGAAGAACCACTCAATTTAATCAATCTTCCTGACATAATATTCATAATGAAACCAACAATCATATTTGGGATACCCAGACGTGTTAGTTTATCTTTCAAAACAGGTAAAAGTACATTGTCGTATGCAGCTCTTATGTCCAAGAAAGCAGCAACCACACATTCTTTATTAATAAAAGCCAATCTAATATCAGAAATAAAAATACTAAGACTATCTATTGTGCTTTTACCCTTTCTGAACCCAAACTGAGAATGTGATAGTAATTGATGATGTTCTATAAACCACTCCAATCTATTTTTAATTAAATGTTCCGCAATTTTTGGTAATACAGACGATAACGCAATGGGTCGATACGAATTTACATCTGTTTGGACTTTATTTGGTTTAAGGATGGGCAACACTATTTGGGTTTTCCATGACAGAGGTATATTGCCTGTCAACATGACAGAATTTATAACCTCTAAGAAATAAAGTTAACTTTTATCTCCCAAATGAGAAATAAAACTATAAGGTATTCCATCTTCACCTGGAGCAGAATCTCGAAGGTGTGATAAGACACCTTGGAGCTCAACAAATGAAAAGGGCAAATTTAAGTCAAAGACACTAGAATCACAAGGAATATTACAAGACAATGGATGTGGTGTAACTAACATTTGTTCGGGAACGTAAGGAGGGGCTATTTTATCAAGGAACTGTGAAGATAATTGAAGTGGAAGTGAATTGGTATTTGACTGTGATCTGGAACATTTGAACCTTCTAATGTTTTCCCAAACAGTACGTGATGGAGTAGTCGGATTAATAGATTGGCAGTAACTTCTCCAACCATCAAACCGCTTCTGTTTATAAAGTTTTTTATTGTTATTAATAATTTCTAATAAAGTGTCATAATTATCATCAGTCATATTTTGATTATAATTAATTTCTGCTTCCTTCCTTAACTTAGATGCTTCAGTGCACTGACTATCCCACCACGCTGGAGATGGAATATTCTGAGAGGAATGTTTCCGAGGAAATACTGTCTCTGCAGACTCCAATATGAGTTCAGTAAGGGCAGTGGAACATTCATGTTCAGTAGTGTTTTGTACAGTAGGTAAATTGTCTATTCTATTTTCAATATGTTCTGTAAATGCAAACCAATTACTTTTCTCTGATATTTGATATTTTCTAGTTGATCTACTATAATTTTTAGAAGTACGGCTTTTAAAGAAAGGGAAGGTGATGAGGAGTGGGAAATGATCACTGCCATGTGTAGAGGTAAGCACTTGCCAAGTTAATGATGAAGCTAATTGTGGAGATGCAATAGATAAATCAGGTGCACTTTTGGATTCATTTGGTTTAGTTCTTCGAGTTAGTTCACCTGTATTAAGTAAACAGAGATTATTTTGTTCTAAAATATCTAAGATCTGAGTCCCATATGAATTAGTTTTTGAACTACCCCATGCTGTGTGTTGTGCATTAAAATCACCCAAAACTAGAAGAGGTCTAGGAAGATTTTCTATTATATTGTTGACTTCTTTATAAATATCAGATGAAGGGTGGGGAATATATATAGATAAAATACATAAATTATTAATTAAGATACCTACAATAGAAATAGAATCGGAAAAAGGTGGAAGAGTAAGAGGAGTGAAAGAAATTGAATTATGTACAAGTAAAGCGACACCACCATATCTGTCTGGTCGGTCGCAACGCAGACATGAATATCCGCGTACGTTATATGGATAACCTGGCTTAAGCCAGGTTTCTCCTAAAGCTACAATTGAGGGTTTGTATTTATTAAGCAGATAAATAAGGTCACTGTCTTTAAGTGTAATGCTTCTACAATTCCACTGTATCAGTTGATGGACTTGGTCCATTATTGATAAGTGAGGATTGAGAGATAGCATTGAGAATAAGGGCAGCGTGGTCAGGTTTAATGAGATGAGATTTAGTAAGTGAATCAATTAAATTAGAAATTACATCAATTATACTAGGCAAGCTATTGGTTTCTGCTAGATTGTTGGGCAAAGCACAACCATTTGCAGGTGTAGGCATATCATATTCTCTTATGAGCTGATTGTGTGCTCTGTGATCATAACCAGAATTAGTTCTGGCAGGGCTACGTGGTTTTAAGAAAACCGTTTTTGTATATGACGTAGTATTTGATCTAGCCTGTGAACCAATACTGTTACTTGTATTTATATTTTTTGTAACTGTTTTACCCTTCAGCACATCAGCATAAGGCTTATTTACTTGTGGATGCAATTTGCAAGCTTCAAAGTATGAAATGCAAGTATCTGCCATAGATTGTTTTATTGCTTTTTGTCTGACAAACTCTGGGCAGGTTTTACTAATTGCAAAATGCATTCCTGTGCAGAGGCAACAGGATGCAGTGTCTTCTTCTGCTTTACAGGAAGAACCTTCATGCTCCTGTCCACATTTATAACAACGTGGTTTTGAGCGGCACTGTGTTTTTGTATGGCCGAATCTACAGCAACGGAAGCATTGTATGGTAGGAAATGTGTACAAATCAACTGGCAGGGCATTGTAACACAAAAACACACGTTTTGGCAGAATCTGACCATCAAAAGTAAATACCACAGTCTGTGATGGTTTCCAGACTGGACTGCCATCAATCATAACTTTAAAATTTAGACGACGGATCTTTAATATCTTACCACACCCTACTGGCAAAGTTATGTTTTCCATGATCTCTTGTTCAGACCACTCAGAAGGAATACCACGCACTATTCCTAACCGTGTTACACTGAATGAGGGGATGAAGGCCTTAAACTTTTCTTGTTGTAAGCTCTTATGGTTCATGAAATTATTTGCATCTACATGGTTTGAAAATGACACGGTCATGCGGTTTCTGCCAATTTTTTTAACACTACCCATTACAATATTATTGAAATTATTTTTCCTAAGGAACCTTCCGAAAATTATTGGGTGAAGAGTGTAGCCATCGTTTGGAGTTACTTCCTTTACAACATGAACTATGTATGGTAGACTATCTGATGCCTCGTACTCTGTACGGCCTACAGGTGCAGGACGTAAAGAAGAGGAGTCTGAATGTGTCGGTATATTGTTACTCGAATTGGGTAAGACAGCTGCAGGAGCAATGAATGTACCTTGGTTATTTATTGTGGATGAATTTGCATTCTGGGATGTTGGTTTTGACTGTGAATTTTCATCAATTATATTATCGCTATCGTCACATGAACAGCAGATGTTCACACTGGTATCCTTGCAGTACCTCCTCTTTCGCTTATGACAATGTTTGCAGTTTTTTTTGCCATGTTTAATCATGCGTTTACGTTTTAATCCATGTGGGTCTACTTCCATATCAGATTCATTTGTGCTAGAGACCGTGACGTTGGCCCCCACGATAGGTGGGGTCGGGTCTCGCTCTCCAGCATCAGGATGAGCACCCCCATTTTTATCAGGGGGCTCTTTCATTTTATATATTTACAACTTACCGCTACGAAGAATCAACTATCTACACTGAAATATATATATATAACACAGAAAATTAAAGAATATTTACAATTAGACTACTCTGATCACTATATTAGCAGAACAAAACAATTATTTAAAATTTAAGCAAAGAAACGCGTGGTATCACTTCGAACGCTTCCCGCCATTTTTTCATGAGGAGGTTTAAGCAAGTAATGTACGCAATTTTGTCTATGGATTCTAGTGTGTTACATGTCGTTTGGCCATAGCCAATAGGCCTTCTGTAAGGCCAAATAATATAACATACATGGTAATCATATTTATCAAATATGCCAAATACGCAAATACCAAGCCAAGTGAAGTGCCACCATTATAGAATAACAACTGCATAAACTTTTGTCCGATTGACGCAAGCTTATCAATCACAGCGGATGTACAATGATAAATATTAAAAAATATATATTATATTGTATGTTAATTTGCGGCAGCAGTTGATAGTCTAGCACCTATCTGGTGTGTCGCGCTTATCACCAAGGATCGCATCTGATAATAACCGTGATTACTAATCACAGCTACCTACTAATTACAACTTACAACTGAACCCAAAGAAACTTATCAACTGACTTCGACTTACGTCACAAAATAATTACTTTCATGGAAATGTTTTTTGTACTTTAGCGATGATTTTGGCGATAATGCAATTTGGTCTATTTATAGATCGGGCTATTGATCACGTATTTACAAATGTAGAAAGAAGGTAATTACATAAAGGTCTATATTTCAAAATGCTTTGTATTTGATAGACAAGGAACGTGCTTATAAAGTACATAGTTCAGTAGTTCGAGAAACATATTGGGCATAGGCTCTTAGCCTCACGTTTTCTTTGATTGATTTGCTGCAACCTTCGCACTACATATTTGACTCGTACTCATAGAACGTTTATTTATTTATTTAAGGACATCCAACGGAGGAAACACATTACAATTAAAAGTCTTAAGGCTAATGTCATTAGTCTGTGTGATCCTACAATTATAGGATGCCACAGCATGCATAACTAAACATTACAACATTATCTATTGTCAATATATTGCTGTTATTTATTTATGGCGCAGTGATCCAAACTAAGTTTAAGCGACCAATCCTAGAACACGGCACAATAATTCTTCTTAGCGACTTCTTAAAAAGATTCAGGTAGAAGTTCAGCCGATCGTTCTTTGTAAATAAATGAAATTTAAATATTTTTATGTTATTTCTTTCCAGAGTGGCGAGTTTACACATATCAAATATTGAAGATGGATCAAACAGGGAAATCGGTTGGCTGGCTTGAAAAAGGTTGGTAACTTTAATGTTTTAACTCGTTGAAAAGAATCTCTATATGATCTTAAAAGCTACTTTTCGCATAACAAATCGTTTGAAGTATTTTTGCATTTTAACTACCTCTGAAGTTAGTGAAACTAGGCCCATCACGGCTAATGCTATTCTGTGGTTAATGCAAAAAAAAGGAACTGGGATAACAGTGGTTGTCCTTCGTTTTTTCACAACGACTGTCATCTCAGTACATTTATTTAGCCTTAGCCACAAGCCATAGGCGCTTAGCTACGGGCACCCAACGCCCAACAGTCAACAATATTGTCGTGAATCATTTTGCATGCGTAACTTAAGGTTTCTCTAGCAAACCATCCACACAATCAGATCAACATATTTCCTGAATGTTTATAGATTTCATGGAAGTGACGGCAGACCCCAACGTGTCGGTGTCGGTGATAACGGAGGAGGTACCAACTCTCACCGTCTCCACCATCGTAGCGGTAACCGTCGTCATACTGGTCACCATCGCGGTCGTTTTCGTGCTGGGAGTACTTATCGATTGGAGGCAACAGTAAGTATCACACTAATGTGATGTGAGTGTTTTTTTTTATGAGATGAAGGACAAGACGCTCTCCTGATGTTAAGAGATAACTCTGCCCATAATCAGTACAGTGCTAACTAGGATTTCACAATGATGTGAAATTCACACATTTGCCACAGTGCCCTCCTACCGAAGCACAGTAATGTTTGCACGTCACTGCATAGGCGGTAGAATAACAATACACACATTATGTTTGTTTGTTGTTTTTTGTCTTAACGGGTGGACTGATTGACCTGAAATTTGGTATAGAGATAGCTTAAACCCTGGAATATCACATAGGCTACAGTACAGCGGGTAAAACCTAGTTCTACATGAAACCTTTAGTTCTTATCTTTAGTTTGGTGTTACAGGGCATCTCAACTTCGCACAAATTTTGTCGTGTCAAATAAAAATGTCAAAAGCACTGTTTTGAACGAGAATTTCACAATATAGGTAGTAAAGTCGTGGAACCATTATTAGAAAATATATTAGTTACATATGGTCTGGCCAGTTATACATAAATTTGTCATAATCATCACCTCTATATGTAAGTAACCTAGCATTCTACAATAGACCAGTGCATTGTTTTATAAACAAAGGAAAAACCAAGCCTGCATGGTGTGTTATTATTGAGTAAAAATATGTTTCTTGGTATGCATTGTGCATATAACGTCAAATAGGTAGTCGTACTCAAAGTATAGCTTGGTACTTAATAAAATGTTTATACACAATTACACATCTGCGCTAATATTGAATTAACGAAGTCAGTTTTAAATATACTTATTGGTAGGTACATTTTTTTTATAATTGGACCGAATTATACAGAAAACAGCCATGTGCCTAAAATAAAAAGTACTCAACTAAGTAGGTATTTAAGTACAATTTACCAACGATAAAATAGCAAGTTTTAAAATGTTATATTAAATTTTAAAACTTGCTATTAAACTAAATTTGCTAAAAATTCAGTGGAGCCCACCAAATCGAAAACGACACGACGCGACGTTACTGCAGAAAAGACCGTGGCAGCCAGGCACGAGAGATAAGCTTGACTTATACTTAAAAAGAATTGGCCACAAATAGCAACAGATAGAGATAAACGGAGTGAAAGAAGGGAGGCCTTTGCCCTACAGTACTAAATAATAATAACAATAATAACGTCATCAGAAAAATAATTATAATTTATCCGATATACTCCTTGATCCTTGCATACAAGATACGGGGAAAGTATTAGTCTACATAATTATTTAGCTGTAAACGCTGATAACATACTGAGAACAAGTCCTCATATCGGATTATTAAAATTAATCTAAAACTATAATAACTCCCGTGAATCGATCGATATAACACGATAACGTTTTTAATTATAAATTTTGTGAATACATGCATGTACCTATGCCATTGAGTAAATGTATAAATACCGCTGAATCATTGTGGTTACACATACCTAATCCTTTATTTTATTGTATTACATGTAGGCAATAAAATAGAAAAAAAAAGACGTGTGGCACTCGGAGACTGCCGCGGTAAAGCTATTGCATAGCATTTTTTATCAACTTATGTAATTATAGTATCACGGTATCACCGCTGTGCCGGTCGGAGTGGGGGGGTGTTAGGTTTTTTTCGTTACGGAATTTCTGGATTCGGTCCCCACGCTCAAGGCCCGCGATAGAAGCTATGCAATAGCTTAAAAAGATAAAGCGTAACTAATGCGAATGACGTAGGGGACCAGTTTTGATCGCTGCGTCAGTCCGCCTCACTTTTCGGTTGTTCTTATATGTAAAAAATAATATTAAGCCGAAAATTGGATTGATTGCCGATTTCACTATAGCTTTTGGCGATAAGACTCAATTGTAACATTCTTGTGTAGGTCCAGTGGCGGATTTGCCCTAAGGCCCAGTAGGCCCGGGCCTAGGGCGGCTAGATATTAGGGGCGGCCAATCGTGACAAAAAAATCACTGATGACAAGAAATAACTAAGTACGTAAATATTTTAAAGGCTTCAAGGGGTCATGGGTTTTTCTCGGCGGCTCTGCTCTATAATAATTTTTTTTATTTTCTCACATCTTTTGTAGCCTGAAATATAAAATTTTCTCGGCACTCGCAGCTAGCTGCTCGCGCAATTATAAATAGAATATTATGTATTTTGCTCACCACTCAGAACGAGCTCATTGCACACAGTACCGGCGTTAGGGTAGGGCGCGGTTGGGCGACCGCCCAGGGCGCCAGATAAAAGGGGCGCCACAGGCTCTATAATGGGGCGCCCCGTGGCGCCCCATTCGTTCTGAAAAATTCAATATTCTCGGTGCTCGTAGCAAGCTGCTCGCGCTTTTATAAGAACATTTAGTTTCTTTGCCACTCGAAGGAAGATAAACGCACATCATTCGTGCCTCGGCGCTCGCAGCGAGCTGCTCGCGCTTTTATAAATGAGAAAATTTACTTTCTTTGCCATTCGAAGCAAGATAAACGCACATCATTCGTGCTGAAAAATTCAAAATTTTCTCAGCGCTCGCAGCGAGCTGCTCGCGCTTTTATAAATGAGAACATTTACTTTCTTTGCCACTCGAAGCAAGCTTAACGCACATCATTCGTGCTGAAAAATTCAAAATTTTCTCGGCGCTCGCGCTTTTATAAATAAGGATATTTAATTTCTTTGCCACTCGAAACAAGCTAAACGCACATCATTCGTGCTGAACAAATCTAAATTTTCGCGGCGCTCGCAGCGAGCTGCTCGCGCTTTTATAAATGAGAACATTTACTTTCTTTTAAAAATAAGAATACTTATTTAGTTTCTTTGCCGCTCGGTGCAAGCTAAACGCACATCATTCGTGCTGAAAAATTCAAAATTTTCTTGGAACTCGCAGCAAGCTGGAAAGGTGGATTTTTTTCTAGATACGCCCATGATTTTGCCCATCGGAATCGACCCAGAAAAAATCCTGGAATTTTTTCCTTTTTAGTATGGGTTTGAATTGCTTTTTAGGGGGCACCGTAGAAATCTCGCCCAGGGCGCTGGTAATGTTAAAACCGGCTCTGATTGCACATCTTTTGTAGTCTGAAACGTAAAATTTTCTTGGCGCTCGCAGCAAGCTGCTCGCGCATTACAAGGTTTTTAAAATTTTATTCTATTCGGAACGAGTTTAACGCACACGTTCTTGTCAGAGATATAACATTTCCTATTTTAGAGGTTCAAATTGTAGGTAAACGTTGAAATGTACAAACCTACCTTGTTCACAAGAAAAAAAATTCTGGATCCGCCACTGTTTAAGGAGTAAGTAGGAGTAGACATGTTATATACGACGTAGGTGCAGGTATTACATGGACTGGGGCCTAGGGCGGCCTAGACTGTAAATCCGCCACTGTGTAGGTCGGTACTATCTAACAATATTTTAAAGTTATTATTTTCATGTGGTGTTTCAACAAAGAGTTTCGTATTTATTGTCATCAACATTCATCATCTCAGCCATAAGACGTCCACTGCTGAACATAGCCTTCCCCTTTGGACCTCCATAAATAGTATCTCTTGTATTGTTCTATTTTTTAATGTCGATTACAACGTTCGTTACTTATTAAATTAACGTTCATAAAAATAGATTTCACTTGAAATAAAATCGTGCAATTTGTTTCAGACGGCTACTAGAAAAGCAATTAGGAGAATCGAAACGGATGCGGAGCCAACGGCGAGTGATCACGCATCCCGAGGACGATAGCACGAGCATAGCTCACAATATGGAGGAGTCTGCGATGTCTACTCCTCCAGCTGAAACCTTGAGGACCATACCTTGAACGTGCTGCTCAATACTCTACATATTTCTTCCCAAAACTGACCGCTAGAACTCACGACAAATATTTGTTACGGTTATGTCAACCACGGTTTCGATATTATCCTAATAAAATATTTGTACCAAATGCGACATTTAAAAAATTAAGGTACTCATTCAACAATTCTAAGCCGATGGCTGGAACTTAATTTGAGGATAAATTACCGCAGCTTGTATAAAAAGTAAACGTAGATGATAGCTTCTAACCGTTGCGTTGTGAACACAATATTGAAGTGAAATATGGCACTCATATTCGTGTGGTAAAGGTTTATTCGCGTAGACATTCGCTAAAAAAGGATTTGCAAGTCAAGCAAGTATCATCAAGTACCTAATAAAATAGTAGTACCTTAGTATATTTGGCGAGAGTGCTGCCGTTCAGTTTTGGAAATGAATAATCACGGTTTCGTCAAGATATCTCGTTTAAACAAGATCTGTGCTTCCCCAAAACTGTCCATAACTAGGCTAGGATAGGTGATACAATATTATTTAAGTTAGATTTGTAATTACGATGTAATTTTGTTAAAATACTTGTATCTATAATTTTTAAAGTAAATGTTATTATTATTGAAATGTGTGTGTTATTTTTTTTATGGGTAAGTATAACGGTCATCGAGGACATATCCAATAGAGGGGCAATAGACAAAGTTTTCCTTGAAATAAATTTTTTCACAATTTGACGACTCCGCCCACTTTTCCTATTGGCTACGCTGGTTTTAGTGATGGGCAACGAAAAAGTTTCAATTTAAAACTCGATTATGACAAGTAATCGATTACAAAGCGATAATATAATATTTTTGACTAAGAGGCAGAACATACGCACGGTTGCAAATCTGATCTTTTGTTTTAAATGGTGTTAATGTCGGAAATCATAAAGGAAGACTTTTGCTTTCCAAAGACATTGTTAGTTCCGATTTCATCTTATAGCAAAAATAGCGTTTTAATTTTAAACAAGTCAAATATAAAATACTAGCTTATGCTCGCGCCTTTGCCCGCATGGCAAAATCCTTTCTTAGTGGAGGTCTACGTCATTAACCCTATTAATATTCCAAATTTCAACCCAATCCGTCCATCGGTTTAGGCTGTGCGTTGATAGATCAGTCAGTCAATAAGTCAGTCACTCTTTCCATATATAAATTTAGATTCTTAAAGACATCCGATTTATACACATGCATGCAAAGTTTAAGCTAAATTGAAAACTGGTAAGTAGATTAAATTTTACTTGCAAGATTTGATTATAGACAACAGGACAGGCGAATGTAAAAAAAAGCTTGTGAATTAAATTTAAAAAAAATTGCTCCCTACGCAACGCTTTCAAAATTACCTATTTTGTGGATGGTGGCCATCTTTGATTTTAAATTTATCATAATAATATTATTATATACTACTATTTGATTTGACATTGACGGGATTATGGAGAAAATAATTTATCAGCTATTTTTAGCGGCGGCCATCTTGGATTTTAAATGTATTAAATGTAATGCATATATTTTACTAGTCAAGTCCTTTCATTTCATACCCTTACATTTGACGAGGAAAAAATAATCTGCCAAACTGTAGCGGCGGCCATCTTAGATCGATTTCCACCAAACACGGCTATGAAAACTCTCGACTACCTTTCGACTCTACTTTCAAACAAAAAAACAAGATCAAAATCCGTTCATCTGTACGGGACCCAGAAGTAAGACAAAGTACATGAGCAACGATGCCACAGACAGACAGACAGACACGTCAAACTTATAACACCCCGTCGTTTTTGCTTCGGGGTTAAAAAGAGGTCAGGTTTTTATGTTTTTGGTGAATAACTTTTAAAAGAGTTTTCATTTCTTGTTCGGAACTTATTTTAATCTATAACAAAAAATGACGTTTTCATGATGTGGATGGTATATTCTCATCCGCTCTTAAAAAAGAAAATATTAAATTTGTAGGTATCTCGATTGAAAAAAAAAACAGGGGAATGGCATCGGAGCATTTTTATATTTTAGCAAATTTTATAGTTGTATATCAATACTGTAGGTTTTCACTAACCTACTCGCTGCGCCACGTGATGCGACTAAACAAGAGGTTATATGATAATATTGTAAATATTATAAATAATAGACATAATATTATAAAAGTGTCTCCCTGTTGTATAGATAATGAATGATACGTAGCTTTTTGTGCGCAAGTCTGACTCGCATTCGCCATAGGTTTTATATACCATACGAGATGATCTTTTGTCACGAAAAATGACGGTAACTTTACGCAACTTCACGTGTCATATTTTTTTGATACATCCTAAAATATCCGTGTACTTTTTATTTATGTTAAAATTTCGTTGAAATCAAATTTTTAGGGTAGTTCCCGCGTGCCCCACTATCCGCCCCACTGGTGGGGCAGGTGAAACTGTCAAATAATTTTTGTGTCTCACGCACCCCACTGATCGCGTTTTGGTGGGGCGGGTTCTTCCAAGACACCATCAGCCTAAGACTACGAGAACTTTCCGAGATATTGATATTTTAATTTTGATAGCTGTCATTTGAAATGAAGATTTCCTCAAGACCCTTCATTTCTTCCATCACTTTCACATATTTGCAAGGTAGATAACAAGAAAAAGGTACCAGGAGATCATAATTGAAATGAAATCTTACATACGAGTATTCGTTGACTTGAACTGCTTTGCCTGTACCTGCGTCTATTAATGAAAAAAAACACATGTTATCCCATTCATATAAATTACACAAAGGTACATAAAAGTTCGAATTAATCAGGAAAGTGCGACTAAAATCACCGCAATACGAGATTTTAATAATATATTATCAGATGGGATGATTTTCTTATGTGTTGTTTGTCTACTAAATGGTACATAGTTCCTTATAATTTCTGATCTCCTAGTTCTTCGCAAAATATCTGCATACACCATTCATCATTTAGTCGTGCCCAATAAATTATATTTTTGCATGAGTTACAGCGCCCTGATGGGGCCCGTGAAGTGTACTTTTTTAATGTTATCACCCGCCACACTAAAACGCAATCAGTGGGGCGCGTGAGAAGCAAAAAATATTTGACAGTTCCACCTGCCCCACTAGTGGGACGAATAGTGGAGAACACGGGAACTACCCAATTTTTACAACACAAGTGAATTAAATTAAAAATAAAAAAAAACCCCCAACGCATTCAAAATATGTAATTTTGTGGTTGCAACCATCTTTTAGTTTTTCAGATGTTAGTTTATTAAAATCTGTTTATTATAGTTTTCTACTAATCAAAATTTTTCGTTTAATTCCCATGTTGAGGGAGTTGTGGAAAAAAATGTAATCACCATTTCATGGCGGCTAAAAACACTCTAGACTATTTCTACCTAAAAAAAAAACAATCTCAAAAAATAAAAAAATAAAATCCGTAATACAGAGACAGACAGACACGTCATACTTATAACACCCCGTATTTTTCCGTGGGGGGTTAAAAAATAAATTATGACGATACTGCCACGATAAAATTCCTTCTCCTCCGGACCCCTGCTTGGTGCAGTCGCGTTTTTAAAGCTGTCCCCGCGCGAAAATTTATTTTTTAAAAACAATATTTGAAATTTTGAGAAGTTTAATATCGAACAAAAAATAGGAGAGCATAAGATCCAAGGAGCTTAATAATAAGTGGTACACTGCGCTGCGCTGCGTTGACGTCACTGCGTTCGGTGAGTGCAAAGTGCAACCTCTGCTATCCCTCTCACGCGCAGCAGCAGGCGCGGCGCCTGTCCTGCTCTGCGCACACATCTCCTGATTTGAAGCTTAGCGCGGCTGTGTGCGAGCGTAACTGAACACCCTGCTTGCGCTTAGTGCTGCTGTGTGTATGCCAAACCCGCACTGCTGTGTGCGCTGCCTCCTATTGAGTTATATCAGCCTGGTACTGCGTTGCGCTACGGTAAGCGGAAGTTATAACACGTAAGGTGTTTGTAGCGTGCGAATATGACGAGCTTGACACGGACGCCACCGCGAACTGAGCCATCGTCTCCTGCCGCTCTCCTCGAACATTGTAAGTCGGATACAAATATAAGTAGCTCTTTAAAGAAAGATAGTCGAATTCGTTCTATAACGCGAGAGCAATCAACAAGCGAACCGAACATTGCTGTACGCAAAAGAAAGAGAGATAATGACGAATGTTGTGTTAGTAGAGATGAGATTATGGAGATGTTCAGCGTACTTAGGAAAGAACAAGACAGTAGATTTACTAAATTGATGGACGCAGTGCAAGCAGGGATAAAAACCAACACTGACCAAAATAATGATATACAAAGCTCAATAGAATTTATTAGCAACAAGTACGACGACTTACTCAAAAAAATAGACGGCTTGGAGCGCGAAAAATCTGAAGACCGCAAATACATTAGTCAACTGGAATCTAGAATTGAAATGCTTGAAAGAAACAATCGTAGCTCTAGTATTGAGATCCGCAACGTACCAAAAAAGACTGGAGAGACTAAAGATGATCTCCTTAACATAATTAAGAACGTCGGCAATGCACTTAACGTTCCTGTTCAGATGGCTGAAATTCGCGATGTTTACCGAATAAACACCAAAAATGAAAAAAGTCAACCTATCGTTGCAGACTTTACAAGAGTGATTACCCGTGATAAGATCGTCGAAACAACGAAGGCGTTCAACAAAAAGAATAATACGGCGAAATTCAGTACCACGAATTTGAAAATAGAGGGACCACCTAAGCCGGTATTTATTTCAGAGAGCCTTTCAATTCAAACTAAGAAACTTTTTTACATGGCGAGGGAGTTCGCTAAGGGTCACAACTTTAAGTTCTGCTGGACGACACACGCCAGAGTTTACCTACGTCGAGCCGATGGTGCTCCTCTGATAAAAGTGAATGTTGAAAGCGATCTAGAAAATCTTAAAACTAAATGACTGTATTTAGCCCGCAAAATTAAAATTTCAAAATTTTGTAATTTTTTACCTAAACAACTTGCTTTATCAAAATTTAATGTAAAACACTCTGTACACGCATTACACAGATACTCACACATACAGCACACAACAAACACACACATGAAATTCTTCAAACAAACCAAGCGATTACTTACCTTCCACTTTATTCTGAATCTAGAGTGCATTCAGTTAGTATATTACAAACCGCACATGATTACCTTTTACCTATCGTATTATGGATAGTGTTCAAATCGGAGAGGATGTGGATTGCACTGATGCCATAGAATGCTATTCAATAGGTAATACAAACGATTTCTTTAAATTTATTGATGAAGGAGGCCGAAATGCATGTTCATTAATGATTTTAACAGTGAATATTAGAAGCATACATTGTAATTTTGACTTATTTTTATCTTTTGTGACAAGCTTAAACATTATTGTCGATGTTTTTGTATTAACAGAATGCTGGATTGATAGCATTAGGTTGCCTCCTAATCTGGATAAATATAATATGTTTCATACTAAAACTAGTCTTAACCAGAATGACGGTGTCGTAGTTTACGTTCGTGAAGAAATAGAAGCGTCCTCTAGTGAACCAGTGGTCTTAGATGGCAATTGTCTTGTTATTGATATTGCTATGGGCTACACAATTATTTGCTCCTATCGTCCACCTAGCTTTCGTAATGCTACTCGCTACATAGAGTCTTTAGATAACATCCTAAGTAGGATAGAGACCAATAATGTTATATTAACAGGTGACATTAATATAGACATACTGCCAGACCACCTTACAGCACTTTCGCATGAATACCTGACTATTTTGGCTATGCATGGGCTTAAAACTGGTGTTAACATTCCTACCAGAATTACAACTTGTATAGACCATTTTATGGTGAAGTCAAAATTTGAATGGAAAACTTTCGTATTTGAGGAGCTGCTGACAGACCATTCTCCCATTCTACTTTACATTAAAAATAATAACATTATTACAAATACCAAAAGCATACATACAAAAGCTAAATTGAACTACAGTGGAATGGAAGAATCTCTTAAAGGGGAGTCATGGCAAGATATTTATATGTGTTCTGATGCAAATATTGCAACAGAATTGTTCACTTTAAGGATAATTAAAATAATTAATGAAAATACACAATTGAGAAGCATATCAAGAAAATATCAGCCACTAAAACCCTGGATAACTAGAGGAGTAGTTAAAGCTATCAGAAAAAGGAATAGACTACATATGAAAGTAAAAAAGAATCCAAATAATAATGACATAAAAGAAAAATACTTAAAATATAGGAATATTTGTAATAAAATTATTAAAGACCTCAAAAGACAATATTATAAAGAAAAACTTTTAAAAAGTAAAGGTAATGTAAAGGAAAGTTGGAAGATAATTAAAGAGGTATGTAATTTACAAAAGTCTTGTGTGCCCTCACGTGAACTTTTAAAAATCCAACCCGATACGAAAGAGTCCCTCAATATTGTAAATAAATATTTTACCACAATAGGATGTACACTAGCTGACAGAACTATTGGCTTGTTGAACACTTCAGAGAAAGCTTTGGCTAATTTAGCTAAGTCAAGTAAAGCTCCAGTAAAATCAATGTCTCTTTATCTTACTGATCAGAATGAAATTAGAAATATTATTCTTGGACTTAAAAGCCACAGCGCACCAGGTTGGGACTCGATCACACCTATCATACTTAAAACATTTATTGCAAATCTAGCCGAACCTATAGCGTACATTTGTAACCTAAGCTTTGAGAATGGTACCTTCCCAAGTTTGTTAAAAAAAGCTATTGTGTGCCCTATATATAAAGACGGTGACAAAAGTAGTCCTTCCAATTACAGACCGATTTCCCTTCTTTCAAGTCTTTCTAAAGTACTAGAAAAATTAGTAAAACGGAGGGTGATGCGTTACTTGGAATTAAATAATTTACTCAGTTCAAATCAATACGGTTTTCGGGAAGGAAAGTCTACTGAAGATGCAGTTCTTAGGCTAACTTCACTAATTACGATGTATTTGGACAGAGGAGACAAGTGTCTTGGAGTCTTTCTAGATTTGCAAAAGGCATTCGATACTGTGTCTATTCCAATATTACTTACAAAGCTAGAAAACGTCGGCATAAGAGGAGTAGCCCTGGACTGGTTTACAGATTATCTTAGTAATAGGTCACAGAAGGTTCGAGTGGAGGGGCACGATAGTGAAGCTGCTGTATGCCCTTATGGTGTCCCTCAGGGAAGTACACTAGGACCTTTACTTTTTCTGCTATATATAAATGATCTGTGCAGAACCAAAATGCCAGGAGTTGATCTGATTATGTTTGCGGATGATACTGTATTACTCATCAATGATAAAACATGGGCAACGGCTAAACAAGCTGCGGAAGATTATCTCTCGGTTATTACTAAATGGCTGGAGAACAATCTTCTTACGTTAAACACCTCTAAAACCAAATATCTTTGTTTCAGTAAATCTAGTGCTGGAGGACCCCCGATTGACTTTAACATTAAAACACATACATTTCCGTGCAACAGATTAAATCCGCGGCCGGCTCAATGTAAATGTACTATACTATCTAAAGTAAATTGCATTAAGTATTTAGGCGTACAAATAGACGATAAGCTTAACTGGAAGACCCACTTGAAGACTCTAGCAGTGAGAACTAGAAGGCTTATATACCCTTTTAAAACTTTAAGAACAGTTGCTGACCAAAATATTGCTTTACAAACATACAGAGCACTTGGAGAATGCCTGATTCGCTATTGCATATGTGCTTGGGGTCATGCTTCTAAAACAGATTTTATAATTCTCGAGCGAGCACAGCGAGCGGTTTTAAAAGTGTTACAGTTTCTACCATACAGACATCCCACAACTGCTCTTTACGCAAAAGCAAATGTTCTCTCAGTTAGAAAATTGTTCATATATGAGAGTTTACGGCGTTATCACAGAACAATTGTTCCAACTCTACCGGACTCAAAGAAAAGGGTTGATAGGTGTCCTGTGCCTCAAGTCCGTTCCCTTTTTGCTCAAAAACAGTTTAATGTAGTAGCACCACATATATATAATAAAATCAATAAAGAATATTCCTTGAAAAATAAAAGTAATAATGAATTCAGAAAACTTATACTGCCTTGGCTTGCACAATACGATTATGACGATATTGAGAATATGCTCTCTAACTTAAGACTTTAAAATAAATAACAGGATAAACACAAACAATAATACCCACCTACATACAATTGTGCACGCACACACACACACACACACACACACACACACACACACACACACACACACACACACACGCACACACACACACACACATACTAAGACATTATGCATGTTTTATGTTTTACTCATTGTTTTTTTTTTTTTTCACGATACTATTTTGTGAAGTTCTTAATTTATAATGTAATTTCTTTTTTTGTTCTAAATGTAACTTGCATCACAAAATTTCGTAGACATAAGTGCGGAGACAAATAATGGGAGAAGTCATTGGTTCCTGACACACAGTGATTAACTAGTTTAGGAACCTTTGGATTCAAAAATTGATTATGTACATGTTATGTCAAATAAATAAACTTTATTATTATTATTAAAATTTTATGAGAATAACCCACTATAAAAAATCATCTGCTCTAGTTGTCAACTTATAAATGACATGGACTTCAAGGCGACTGTCCATTATACCGTATCATACTATAATAATAATTGTCTTAGGAACATGCCAAACCGAAAAATAACATCAGGCCCTTTTTACACTAAACGATTCGTGAGTATTCACCTTTGTAAATAAACGCCATAAACTCACTTGTATTTACTTCGGCTTCGTGCCGACTGCAGCTACTCCTTAAAGAAGATCCTCGTACAGGATCGAACACAAAGCCGAAATAAATACAAGTGAGTTTATGCCGTTTATTTACAAAGATAAACATCTGGCCCATGCCATTATGAGCCTTATTTTCATTTATTTATTGCTCATAGCTTAAAATTAGGTTTTGGTAGATAACCGCATTATATATTATATATACCACGCCCGTATTGTATGTATTAAAAAGTAAGAGAACATCGTTGCGAGCCTTGCACGGAGCGTTAACAATAAATATCGCTGAGAATATGTTGCTGATACTGACAGGTCTATCCATGGCATGCGATGTTGCCAAACACCTGCGTGTGGGGACCAGAATGCAGTGAGTGTACGGGTTTATAGCTACGAATGATGACCGATAAAAAGATAATAATATAAACTTATTTTCATTATTAATAAAGAAAACTCATCTAAGTTCATCTGTTGCCAGTTCAACGAAAAAGGTTAACACGTAAAGATGCTTGAACATGTAAGCTACATATTATATTGATTGGCATGCAAAAATGAAATTGGTACTGCATTCTCGTGATTAGATTCTGTTTTGAACACGGGTAAAATACGAGAGAAAGAAGAAATGCAAACGGGCATATGGTACGGTATAGTGGGCAAACCCCTTAAAACTCATTTCTTGCAATGTTATTTTGGAATATTTTCTAATGAACATACACATTACACATTAGCTATTTTTAACATATTTACAGCTGAACTAATCAAATTTGGTATAATAGGTAGCTTAGGCTCTATAAGTCTCTCTAGGCTCTTGACAATAGGTAACAGTAGGTACTTTTCAATGGGTAAAACTGGATAGGAATAAATGAATTTCCGTAGTAGTCGTACTGAACTATGAGTCGTCAACATGGGCCTACAGAACATATTATGCGCTAGTTGTACCTAAAGATAGCATGCAATTAGACCTGGTCGAAGATGTGGTATGCATTTATTTGTCCTCTAATCGATTATCATGCATCGATTCAATCGTCTAAATATTCACAACACTGGCTAAATACGAGTCAGTAGACAAGGATAGCTATTTGGAGAAAACGCTTTATTAGAAAGAGAGGCAATTTGCCCGACCAGTATAACTTGATCCCTCGCTAGAACAAAAAATAATTATAATTTTGAGGATTATTTTACATTTCTGGGGATATTAAAATCGATTTAATAAATTTAGATATTTTATATGTATACTTTATTATATAATAATACGGTAAACAGTTTTATAAAAAAATAAGAAGTCGTGATTTTTTTGTTAAAGAGAATATTCCGTGAGGCCCGCGTAGTTCCTTAAACTGGCCGCTACTAAACGGCGCGTCACGTGGCGCTACGAGTGGGGTAGCAAATACAACCAGTGTTGATATACAAAAAATCCGCCGATGCCCTCCCCCTGATAACGGTAGATATGGGAACATTATTTAAGAGCGTATATATCGAGTGACGCTCTCTCGCTCGCACAATTTGACGAATTTTGAAATATAAATTCATGGAATTTATTTATTGAAAATTCCTGTGTAGCAGCCCTCCGTAATATTATTGCACACATTTTAAAAGTGACAGTAAGATATATGTATATATATTAAAAATGGGATAATGAGATTATTTGAAAAAAAATAAAATTCTTTTCACTATTGCTCCCCATCCCATTTTTTAATATATCAAACTGAAATGTTATGGATGGCTGGTTCAGAGGAATTATCTATAAATTAATTCCATGAATTTATATTTCAAAATTCGTCAAATTGTGCGAGCGAGAGAGCGTCACTCGATTATACGCTCTAAATATGAATTTTTATAAGCTAACGGTTCAGAGATATTGTCAAATACCTCCTTGGTTTAGTCTGCTATCATCTTCTTGCAGTATTTAACAATTTAAACACATATCTACACATGACAC
Organism: Hemithea aestivaria; assembly: GCA_947507615.1. Taxonomy (NCBI): domain Eukaryota; kingdom Metazoa; phylum Arthropoda; class Insecta; order Lepidoptera; family Geometridae; genus Hemithea; species Hemithea aestivaria. The sequence continues at coordinate 9,592,364 of OX382331.1, forward strand.
AAAACATACCATTAGTAATGTACGCTGTACGAGTAGCACCAAAGTTTCTTTGTTCAATTCATAATATTAGAGGTATATAATATAATGTATTGAGCATGTATATTTTTCTTACAATTGTTTTTTTATTTTCAGCGACAGAACTTGTAAACATTTTATACTCGTATGTGACGCAATTCACAGTGAACATAAAACGCTTTATTCAGAATACAAAACTTCTAACTTTCCTTCATGTACAGAAATAAATTTAAACAAAACTTTACCTGAAAATCCAGTGAAAACTATTTTTATTGGTACTTATTATATGGGTCTATCAGTGTCTTTTCCATATATCATATATATATAGAACGAGTGACTGATTGACTTACTGATCTATCAACGCATAGCCTAAACCGCTGGACGGATTGGGTTAAAATTAGGAACAAAGATAGGTTTTATGACGTAGACCTCCGCTAAGAAAGTATTTTGCCATGCGGGCAAAGCCGCGAGCATGATCTTTTCATAAATATGGTATTTGAATATGTGAGTCATTGAAATGTTACATAATGGGGTTCCATGCGGATCTTGCATAACAGGTATGCTGAAAGAATGCCGTCAGTGTGGCACAGAGCCGGTACCTTATCTAGAACAACTGCTCAAGTGTTTTGCTCAGGGCCGGATCTATAGGGGGGCAGTTCGGGGCCCGTGCCCCGGGCGGCAGCATCAGGGGGCGGCAAAATCAAGGACCCGACCCATCGCCAAATCTGGGACCCACGAATAAGGAGGGCGGCAAATTTCAAATTTGGAATATAAATGACAAATAGGTATACGGAATAGTCAAATCTTCGCGGGGCGCGTAGCCATAGCTCAATAACTGCGAATAGCGAAACAATATTATTATGTATCATCCATCGTATGATAATTTCCGAATCTACTTTGGATTGGGGTGAAAAGAATAGAATGTCGATTTTTTTTCTATCGCACATTCTACACAGTCTGGATTAAAAAATATTTCGGCGCTCACAGCAATCTGCTCGTGCACACATTAATAAGTAGTATATTAAGTTTTCGTAGCGTTCTCATCTTTGATTGTAACTTGCGTGATCAGAATAATAAAATTTTCTTGCTCGCTATGAAAAAGCCGATCGCACACTCGTTGTACCCTGAATTTTCAAATTTTCTCGGCGGAAATAAGTAAGAATTTAAAATTTTCTTCCTGCTGCTCGTGCATGTGTTTATAAGATTATTTCTGTCTTCAGTTATAGCGCTCCGAGCTCAAAATAAGCTTATTTAAATTTCTCCCCACTCGGAAAAATACTCAGCGCTCGCAGTATGCGGTACGCGCTCTTATAAGTGAAAATATTTATTTAAATTTCTAACCACTCAAGAATGTTTACTACATTTTTTTTCGTTGTGAAAAATATAAAATTTTCTCGGCGGTTGCAGCAAGCTGCTCACGCTATTTTAAGGATCCCTCCTTTCATTTGAATTTTTCTACCGCTCGAAGCAAAGTTAACCGCAACCTTTTCATTGTGAAAAATATAAAATTTCTTCGGAACTCACAGCAAAGCTGCTCGCGCTATTTTAGGGAGGAATGCTTTAATTTTCCTACCGCTCGAAGCAAGTTAACCGCACTTTTTTCGTTGTGAATGATATTCATTTTCTCGGCACTCGCAGTTAACTGCTCGCGCTATTTTATGGAGAATATATTTTTTTCTACCGCTCAAAGTAAGAAAGCCGCCCTCCTTTCGTTGTCAAAAATATTTCTTTTTTCTCGGCGCTCTATTCTATTTTATGAAGTATACTCGTATATTTTTTTCTACCGCTCAAAGCAAGAAAGCCGCCCATTTTTCATTGTCAAAAATAAAAAAAAATTGCTATTTTAATGAGGAATTATTTAATTTTCTTGCCGCTCTGTGTGAGTTGAAAGCAAAGCATGGCGTACCTTTTGTTCCCTAATAATAATATATTAGTGATCCCCCCCAAGTCCCCCCTTTGGTTGTTTTGCCCGTCTGCACCCTAAGGAAGGGGGGCGGCGATTTTTAGGTTTGCCCGGCCTCCAAAAAATCCTAGATCCGGGGCTGGTTTTGCTATCCTCTCTCCATGTTGCAACATCGTCACAAACAAAGTACTTCGTAAAACACTGCAATTCTAATCGATGAATACGATAATATGGAATACATTAATCATCGTTCCAGATAACGATACCTTTTCACTGCATGATTGGTATCAAATTATAATTTTACTTGTGACCAGTATTGCGCGGATTGCTTGAGTGAGCGGACACCGCCAACATTCACTAATTAAAAGAAGAAATAAATTAAAAATGTGCTCCCTAATTTGTTTCGATTAAATAATTTGACCGTTTTTGATTAGTCGCAGACTTTACTTTATTTTTAATATGGGCAATTCGAAGTCTAAGAAACTTCAGAAGGAGCCTGATAAGTTTTTCGAACGCGAAAAGTGGAAGGAGCAGAAGCGTATAGAGAAGATTAAGGTTAAGACGAACCCTGTGAACAAGCGGACGGCTGCAAAGGAGCCTGCGTTGCCTCCGTCGGTGACACTAGGCCCGCCCCCCGTTGGCACTCCCGTGCACGTCCCGGGCCCGCCGCCCGCGCATGTCCGCTCCTACGACGACGATGCTTTGGATCGCATGAGATACCAATTGCACAATGACGCTGATGCCTTTCTTCTCAACAATATACTTCTTTCTGTACAATTCTTTGAGAATTATGAAAGGTGAGTTTTTCAGTACATTTTTCTCTGGGGTTCCATTATGTATTTGATATCTATCAATGTGTACCAAATGGAGATCCATTTAGGTACACATACTTATGTACTTACGTCCACACTCATGCATTTATGATATCAGTAAGATACATTTGGATTACGAATATAATTTAAAAAGCTTATAAATATACATATATAGGACAAGATAATAGTAACATATTATATAATTAATCAATGAATTTATTTTGTGCCGTGCTTATAATATATTTTTTAAATATAATTGATTTTCCCAATTTCCTTAGTACTACACTATAATATTATAAGTTCTATTTCACCTAACATTTTCCTATAATCTAGACCACTTGTACGTTCTTGTACTCAGTGATATTCCGTGTTATAATCATTATTACACTTATACGTTAATAAACCAACACAATTAATTTTAATTGAACAATAAACGTTTATGATGCGTCTATGATTATAATCAACTCTTTATCTATTTTAAAGTATGTTTCTATAACAATAAAGCGAGAAATAAATAGTACCAACTATGTAGGTAGGTACTAAGATATACATAATATACTAAGTACTACGTGTACATAGGTGCCTAAATGTTCCTCCTAAAGGTGGATGCACATTTATCCGAGCCGAACGCGCCGAACGAATCGAATTTTGAATTCTGTATATGAAATCTTAGAATCCTCGCACAATTCTCTGCGTCAAATCGTCCGAATTGGAAGAAGATTTCCGATACAAAATCTAAAATTCGATTCGTCGACGCGTTCGGCTCGGATTGTATGTGCGTTTACCTTAATAATCTAACGGTGAGAGTTTGTACATGAATTTTTGTGATTAAAATCAGCTGTGAACCTGAAAAAACACAAAGGTTACTTTGTTCCCGAAAATCCTTTTTTTTTTCGCGGGCGCTTCTTGTAATGAATAAAGGGTAGGTTCTGTCATTCTGTCATCTCTTGTGGCTTTGTGATTGCCGTTTTTGGATATTTCTTTAATATTAATTATCTAATTGCAGGATAATCGTTTCATTAAAAGATTACGTATTGCATTATTTTTATAAGAGATTTTAGAAGAAAAAATATTGATGAGGTTCGAGATAATCATAAATCAAAATTGAATCAAAACAGAATTATTTGGGTTATGTCCTTTAGTTTATCAAGTGAATATTGTTTAAGCTCCTTCCGTTATCATAATATTCTTCGAATGACTACAAATTATCTGAAATTATCTATGTTAAGTGTGGATTTAATTCAATAATATAAAATATGCTAACATAGCCGGTATCTTCTATAACAATTGTTATGAGTTATGATTGTAAATTATAACCAAATTATGTTAGATGTCGTTGACCTTAAAATCATCATCATCACCTTCAACAGTCCACTGCTGGCTGTCTCTACTAAAAATATTAGGTAAATAAATAAGTGAATAGCAATAGGTTAGCTTGAGACAAAATTTTCTTTTTTTTTTCTTTTTATCTTCGTGTCCTTTGTGTCTATATATTTCTTTATTTTCCATACAATACCGGGGGCTGAATTTTTAATAAAACCCTTCTTTAACAATATAATATGACCTAAAATAGATGCATCAAAAACCGCAAGCCTTCATTTTTATAAAAGCCTTAACTATCTTTATAGCAGGTATCAGTAATCAGATTAAAATATCACGAAGAAATCGGGGAAGTCCTGCAACAACCCAAATTATTTATCATGGCCAATGGTTATTTATCATGGCAAGTTCGCAATGTAAAAATAAATTGGTATGTAGTATCCACAATAAAACCACAAAGTATAGGTAGATATTATAAGGCGCGGATCCAGACCATGATTTGGGGGTCAACGGCTAGAATTTTTCACAAACTAAGATTTTTTTTGGGACACATCAAATAAACAATAAACTATTTTTGAGCACCTGGCTGCGAGTTCCGAGAAAATCTTACATTTTTCAATACAAATGATGAGCGTTTAGCATACTCCGAGTGGCAAGGAAACTAATTATTATTGTTATTTATAATAGCGCGAGCAGCTCGTTGCAAGCGCCGAGAAAATGTTTAATTTTCAGTAGGTACGAAATATGTGCGTTTAACTTGCCCCGAGTGGCTAGGAAACTAAATATTCTTATTTATAAAAGCGCGAGAAGCTGGCTGCGAGCGTCGAGAAAATTTTGAATTATTAAGCACAAAAAAGTGCGTTTAGCTCCGAGTGGCTAGGAATCTAAAATTCCTATTTATAAAAGCGCGAGCAGCTCGCTGCGAGCGGCGAGAAAATTTTGACTTTTTCAGCACGAACAATGTGCGTTTAGCTAAGAAAACTAAATATCCTTATTTATAAAAGCGCGAGCAGCACGCTTGCGAGCGCCGAGAAAGTTTTGCCTCTTGAAAATTGTCCCAAAAAAAAAAACTATAATATTATACATGCGCGAGCACCTCGCTTCAAGCGCAAAGGCTAAGCTGCAAAGGCAATGCGCTATTAACAGCGAAACAAATTTATGAGCTTGTACGTAAAGCTTGCTGCTAAGAAAATTTTTTCTAATTATAACTATGATAGAAGCGTACAACCAGTCGATATGATCAATTTTTTTCCGACTAGGATTGGGGAGGGGGGGGGGTCATGACCCCCTTGACCCCCCTGGATCCGCGCCTGGATATGTAGTTTTTCGAATAAATATTAAATATTATGTTTAAAAATATTAGAAATAATAAAGCTATATAAACCGTAATTAGTAGGTACTTGTAGGTCCGGCTTGAAAACTGAAGACCCTGGATTTCAATTTCCTCCCTCATGAAATCAATTAATCCACAGAGTTCCATAGACAAATATTCTACATCAATGAATCAATCTCTCCTTATAAATATAATTATTATTGTAATTTGACTCTGACAGTGTAAGTGGGGTAACCTGTTCTGTTTGAGTATAAATAGGGGTTTATTTATACTTATTGTGATTTATAAATAAATATGAAGGAAGTGGGAGGACCGAGTTGAGTGGCGTGCCATGGAGGAGGCCTATATCCAGCAGTGGACGAACATAGGCTGATGATAATGAAGATTATTATAAATTATTTGATGGACTGAAAATCTGGCTTAGCGTGCACAAAAGGATATCGTGAGTGATATTTTTCATACATTTTTAATGATACCGAATATGTCCTTTAGTTTCAGTATTTGCATTTTAAAGTAAAAGTAATATAAAAAAATCGACGCATAGTAAAATACCTACTACGTTTGTTTTTATTATATTATCAATATAAACTGCAAAAGGACTTAACGGATTAGTGATTAAGTATAAAAGTTATTATCTATCGGTGTAGACAAGGCTACACCACTCATATCAAAATATGCAACTATAATATCTTCCAAAAAATTACACCGGTGATCAAAATATTATACACTCGAATTCTATTTTTAATAAGATAACGAATGTGTGTGAAAGATAGCTGGACACCTACCTAGATATTAACTGTATTAACTACTTTAATAAGCCAAATAATATATTCATCGCCATAGGCGGATTTAGGGGGGGGGGGGGCAGGGGGGGGGGCAGGGGGCCAAGGCCCCCCCCAGAAGCATTGTAGAGTTACGAATTTTGCACATAGATCATGGTCAAGGTTATAATTTTTTTCTCGGCGCTCGCAGCAAGCTGCTCGCGCACATATTTTTAAGGATATTTGAACTTTCTAACTGTTCAGAGCGAGCTAAACACACTTTTATCGTAGTAAAAATCATAATATTCTTGCCTTTCTGCACCTTGCCCCCCCCCAGAACCAAATCCTGGATCCGCCCTTGTTCATCGCAACCACCCCTCTGAGGGGCTATTGGCTAATTCTCACCCACTACGATTGATGGCAACTTCAATATACATTGCTGCTTTTGTTACTTTACTCATATTAATGAGGAGGTTTAAGCTCGTAATGTACGCGTGCAATTTTGTCTATGGATTCTAGTGTTTTACATGTCATTTTGCGATAGCCAATAGGGCCTCTATTCATAAAAAATCTATCTAATAAAGAGTTTTCTATCTATATTTTAAGATAGATTGAAAACTCTTTATTCCACAAACAGAGGTATATTATGCAAAACTTAAAACTAAAACACAATATAAAAAAAATAACGAGAAAAGATTAATTAGCCAGTCTGCCCAGACCGTTCATTAAATGCCGGCATTTAATCAAATGACTGAAGTCCAACCACTACTACTGTTTTGTGATTGGACGTAAAATTTAATGGCGGAACGTTGTAGTCATTTAGTTAAATTAGATCACTGACGTTTAGCTTCCCTAAACGTAACGACAATTAAGGAAAGTCAAGAGCGTATAATTTAAAAAGTCTTTAGTGAATTTTACATCCGGCTCTCACATGACCGTATCTAATTGACTACCGATAGTTATTTTGTATCAAACCTCATAACTAGGCCTTAAATGGACAACAAAACATTTAATTAGAATTACTATCTTATCAAAGATTAAATTCAGGATTCTGTCAGTCTAATCAAAAATCTAATACCAACTTACACAAGTATAAATAATATATGTTGGAGTTAATCCCATTTAACTGTTTTGTATAATATATTAGTAAGGAATAAAGAGATCTCACCGCCTGATATGATAAAGGAGCATGCGCAGGTATTAATTGATAAGGCTATGAGAATGTATTTATTAATAATTTATCAGGTGTTTGCCATATGCGGTGATTTTATTTGATTTGTGTAAATCAGAACCCTTATCGATGAGTGTAGTTACGTCATCATAAAAGTATTCAACAATCTAATAGAATCAGATAGATACATATAATCATTAAGTTTTCTACTTAAACAGTATCTAAACTTGTGTTTATTTTCAGGGAGATGCAACAAATTAAGAACAATCCAATCAGCGAGAGGGAAAGTTTGATAAATGAAGCTATGGTTCGGCGCAACAAACATGTATTCTTTGCTGATCGTCTGCAGGAGTGTGTCCATGAACACGTTAGCTATCAGCGGTCGAGAGGACAGCAGATGGAATCTCTCTCTGCGCCCAGACTATTCGTAATCTACGATAACGTGGAAGCCAGTGAGCCAGGAGATACGTCTGACTACAGCGCAGTCCTGGACGCACCCTTTTACAAGCTACGAATTGAAGATTGCAAAGAACCAGGTAAAAACTCATCCGCACCCATACCTCCCGTTATAATATATCTACTAATTACTAAAGTAATAAAAACAGTATAAATACAAGTGTAAGATTCCGACATTTAGATAAGTTCCGAAAATTGATATATTTCAAGCGAAATGTAATGATAAAGCACCTATTTGATCATAATCTCGCAGAATTAATTAGGAAGACTGTAAAATCCATCTTATCAATAAATCTGAAAAAACAAATTAATAAATTTAATTACATTTTCAGGTTACATAAAACTAAAGAAACTTGAGGTTTTAGAAAGTACGCTACACAAAGAAGCTGAATTAGCGATTTTGAAAATAACACCCGATGACAGCGTTTACACGGACTCCGAGAAGGAGTCTAATGATTCCGATGATTCTCCAGACCTTACTAAAGGTGAAGATTTGTTACAGCATATCAAAGATAAGATCGTCAAAGCCAATGATGTAGAAACAAAACCTATGTCTAATGAAATCAAACTTAATTTAAGTACAATCGATAATGTTGGACGAAGATTCAGTGGGCCTATAAAACAAGTCAGTTTGCAAGTAGTTAAAAGTGATTTGTCTAACATTAATAGTATTCGTTCTAACTCGACACTTGTACTGGAAGAAAATGATTTTAGTAACAACTTCACTGATGTTAAAGAACAAGAAGAAATAAAACCCAGAAAATCCATACTGAAGGTAACTAGAAGATCGAGTAATGCGTCAAAAGAAGCCAAAACAAAAAGCGGTAGTACAGGGCGGCGGTCTATTATACAAGATAATAATCTGGGTGATGATACCGAAACTTCAGGCTATAGATCAAATTCAAGCAGCCGCCAAAACGAATTCAGTGAGACAGAATCTGACTATGGTTATTCTACTATTACAGAATCCACAACACCCAAAAAATTGGAATTGAGCTTACATTCTAATTACGCTCGCAGTTCGGGTGTTTTGCCTGACGAATCTTGGACATCAGTTGATGTAAGAGCTGTAGAAAACTGGAGTGATGATGAAGATGAGGAAATTAATGATACAGCATCTAAAGAGTCACTATCCAAGAGCTTATACGAAAGACATTATTTTCTTAACTCATTAGGGTTTATGAATAATTTTGTTGATAATTTTATTTTAAATCTTGGAAGTGGATTAGGGTTGACTCAAGAAGCAATTGGCACCGCAATGACGCAAGGAGCGAGCATTTATTGTGATTCGGTTAAAATAGGGTTAAAAACAGGTTATGAGATCTTTCCGGCTTTGATTGCGGCTTGGCCAAACGTTGCCAATCACTGGATAATTAGAGAGAGGAAAATTATACAGAACCCAAGAACTAACTTCAGTTATCAATGGCCTACGAAATATATGGTTAACAAAGCGATAGGCTTCGGATGTTTATTAGTACCAATTGGATTCCGTCCCAAGAGAGGTTTAAACCCAGAACAAACTTTACAGTGGAGAATCACTTTCCCAGCAGCCGAGCGTTACTTGGAAAGTTGTTTGGCTCATTCCCACATGAGGTGTTATTTGTTTACCTTGGCTCTACACAAGACTTTCTTAGAGAATGAAAACTCGAAGATTGGCATAGACGCTAGTCATATCAAAAATCACCTTTTCTGGCAATGTGAAGATAACTATGCTAAATGGCCTGAAGATCGTTTAGGTGAATCACTAAGACTGTTTTTGAGAAGTTTTTATATTCACTTTGGACAATCAAGATTGCCAAACTATTTCATGGAAAATTGCAATGAATTTAAAAGTATTCCTAAGCCAATTTTGTTAAAGCTGCAGAGAAAGCTGGCGGATATTCTTGAGGCTCCTGTGATGCATCTTTTACATGCCCTTGATAAAGTAAAATACAATAAAAAAGAGTTCTACCCTACATTCAATTCTTACAGACTGTATGAAATACTAACATGCAAAAATCCCCTTCGGATCATGAACCCTAATTTGCCAGCTGTAGTAACAAATTATGTTGAAAGTTCAGATAGCGAGGATGACGCAAACTCTAATTTCTGGGATAATGCCAAATCTCAGGACAAACATTATCAATGGAAAAAGGAAAGGCAGCGGCAAATTCAGGCAAGAAGAAAGGCGCAGATGTTCATTAAAAAACAGAAGTCTGCAGGAGCTCAGGAGAAAGAAATCAATAAAAATGTAAGTAGTTTAAATAATAAAACATGTGAAAATTACTTACATCTTAAAGCTTTGTTCTCGGGATAAACTAACACTGGCATTTTTTTTCAGATAATTTTACCAGCGAAAATAGAGACAGAGAGACGGCGCCTGGTCCTCGAATTCTTCATTCCTCACTTCATTGCTATGGCACGATCAAGTGAAAAGTTTGATGCAATCAAGCAAGCGGTAATATATTTGGAGCAGGCTCAAAGGCTCTCTATCCTTCTATTGGACGAGCCGGGCGGTGATATGACTGCTAACGAGTACATGGACATTATTCGAGACAAGCTGGGTGATTGTCAAAGGAAGTTGGTGAAGCAGGGTGGCTTCAAGCTGCCTCCACGGAAAGAGAGTAATCTTGACAGGTCTGTTCACAACCCAATACGTCGACAGCGGCCTAAAGTAGAACATATTGTGAACCAAGACTCGCCGACTGATTCTCACGGCATCGCGCCATTCAGCTTCGTTGATGTTCACGTGGATTCACATGAATCACAAATGAGGCTCAACGACAGTGCAACTATTGGAGAAGAGTCTAAGCTATGAGTAGTTAGTACGAACAGAAATAGGCTGACCCAACATAGGACGTGCGCGAGCTTCGCAGGAATAAGTAAGTCGAAATGATCATGACGCGTTGTCGTGGCGACTCACTGTTATTGGTCACGCACCAGTGAATCGCGTATTCCCGATGTGGGGTACAGCCTCAACTGTATTAAATATAAGTATTTGTGTATATTAAGAAAAAAATAAAAATCAATGTAATAATTTGTATAAAATAATGTTAAGTATAATGTAATTATAACGGATCTTTATAACTTATTCTATGAATATTTTTTTATTTTAAGGTAAAATTAGAATCTCGTAAATTCGACAAAAAAAAAGTAGATTGCTCAAAGATGTTCCACATTGTAATAAAATATTAAACTAATAATAATTATTATTGTACCTACTTATATGTACGAGTATATATAGATACATATAAGTTTTTAAAATTTCGCATTAATATACTCATATACCTACCTAACATTAAGATTTAATAGGTACCGCGAGTGTTATCTATTACCTACTTAAATAATAAAATGGCAGAACTCACGTCTTATAATATTTATTGTTGAGAATATCCAACAGTTTCGGACAATTTCGATGTCCTTTAATAAAAGTTTACGTTTGGTGGTTGAAATATCCTGAAAAATATTAAACGTGAGTCCTGCCGCCTGACATTTTGTTAATTTATTAATACTAATGTAATCTTTACACTATTGTGTTTGCATAATATATTTTGGAGGTATAAAGGCCGAAACACATTATTAAAACGCGACGCGACGCCACGCGATACGTCCCATCCGGATTGGTCCTTCGCGTCACGTGACCACGCGCCAGCCAATCACGATCACAAAAAGGGTGTCATCACGTCCCGTGTAAACAATGTGTATCTGGCTTAATACCATAAACCATAACATACATAAATCAGAAATAAATATATTTTAAATAAAACATTGGATTTGATATTCTCTAGTTTTAATACTTATACTACGATCACAATAAAGGAAGCATTAATAAGACACTGGAATTTCATACAAAACTTTCTCTCTTACTCCAGTTCTTAGGGCGTGGACCAGTTTACTGGTTATAAGAGTTATGTGAGTGGATTGACGCCAGCGACCATGGCTAATAGTGCCATTCTGACGTACATCCCGTACTCGGCTTGTCTGAAGTATGCTGCGCGAGGATCTGAATCAAACTCTGGGGAAATCTCGTCGACTCGAGGTAGAGGATGCATCACGACCATGCGTCGACGTGCACGAGTCATCAGCTGCGGGGTCACCACTAGTAGGCCACGAGTCTGAAAAAATCATATAAAATCATGTTCAGACAGCTTGTAAAAGAATGTCGTAGATTCATTGATATGCATTATTAAGACATGATGGAGAAGCCCTTTCTTTGATACTGCAGACCTATCAAAAATATCTGATTTCTAGGTTATATTTTATATTGAAATCAGCACTTTTTGCAACGTATAGGTATGAATAAAAAAAAAAAAACGAGCGCATTTAAATCTTTTGTCTTATTATGTAAATGCTCTTAGAAAAGACATCAACGCTGTAACAACTGTGCATTTTCGTTAGTAGATTTTTTAAGTTGTTAAAAATTGTGGAGCATTAATTATAGGTTTTATATAGGTTTCATTGCGTTAACCCAAAATAACACCACAACATGTTCATTTCGCTCGTAGGTGTCATTATTTTGTCGGCACCTTATTAAAGATTGATAAAGCGATTTGTCTCAATATCAATTTGGAAATCACTAATCAAATTAGATTACGATTTCTGATAAAATACATCAAAGACATAGTAACGGTTCATAAAAGGTTTATAGGTGGCTCATTCTCATGGAATCGATTCTCGTCGTCACCTTCATGGCAATTCTTATTTATTGCTTATTTGTAATGTTTATGTATGTATATTATTGTATAGAACTGGATAACACGAGTAAACTTTTATATAAATAATTTAAATCGTACGTTTCAATTCGAAGAAAAACAGTTTTGAAATTTTCGACGCCACGAAAGTGATTCAGTCATTATTTTTTCACAACTTTTTCAAGTAAAACCCTTTTAAAGGACCGAATCTACCAAAAATGTACAATAAAACGACATTTTACGTGAAAACAAACCTCACTACTAAAGAAAATATGCGTAATTTGAGATATTACTTTACCATTCACTTTACTTTTTTATTAGTCAGAAATTTGGTTTGTATATATTAAAACCCTAACATAACAGATATAGTACTTTTTAGCAGGTAAAAAGGCCCTTTCAAAAGAAAAAAAAAATCACTTTCGTGGCTCAAAAATCACCTTCATGGTAAAAAACGCTATGAAGGTGATGCCACGCTGGTGACGAAAATATCTCTTTTTGGTGAAATTCTGGAAAGTTTAGGTATAATGTATAAAATTAAATACTACATCTTTATCTCGCACATTTTGGCGTTTTGAAAAGCTAGCTTTAATTTAAATAACTAAAATACAATACATAAAAATGTTGTCCATGCAAGTGATTGGTACACCCATGAATAAATTGAAACTTAGCAATTATATTTTTTCCCACGACTCGATAAGTCCTAGATCCTACTTCTACGATTGCAGAACATGGCCATAATTGAAATGAATCGAACTCTGTATTGGATTGTTGATGTTGTGTTTAACAGCAGCCATTAAACTACGCAAATCTTAAGCACCTAAAATCGTGTGACCGTCGCATTATATTATTTTAAATTCAAAATAATTCTGAAAACTTTTTTTTAGCCTGTAGACCTTAAAGTATATTTGTTTGCCATAATTTTGGTATATGTTACATACAGATACATCAAAATTTGTTAAAGTAGTGCCCAAATGTTTAACTGCAACGCAAAGTGTGACACCATGAGAATACGAAAAATGGCCCCGATTTTGACCTTTCATGTTAAATTTTTGTATTATTTTTTGCGTCTTTTATGACAATCTTCATTTATTTTGTAGCTTAATATATGTTTCATCCACCTATTCACAATTCATATCTCTGTCTTTAACCAATTAGGAAATATAACCGTGTGACCATCAAATTTGAGCTAAAATGAGAATGAGCCAGGTACACGTGTCATTTACCTTTTCATATTCCTCTTGGCTTTGGAACCTCTCGCGTTGTATCCTGGTCATGTAGAGAACATGAGTGTCTACCAGCACGTCTTCTAGCCGTTCGTACACTCGCTGTGTTATGCCCTTGGACGCCACATACTCCATGATATGCTTCGGCATCCCTAGTCCTGGCGGACTCACATAATATAGTTGCACTTGATACAATGTCAAGAGTCTAGCTAAAGAGTGTACGGTCCGACCATTCTTCAAGTCTCCAACCATGGTTATTGTAAGCCCGTTCACGGTACCAATTTCTTCACGAATCGTGAACACATCCAACAGCGCTTGTGTAGGGTGTTCACCCACTCCATCACCAGCGTTTATTACGGGTTTGCGGCAGTGGCGTGATGCTTTCTGCAAAAAAATAAAATACATAACTGGACTCGTATACGATCAGAAGGTATGGCACGACTACGAGGAGGCCTATACTCAGCAGTGGCAGCAGTGGTGGATAAGAGCTGAGTTGAGAGATAGAAAATACAAAAGATCTTTAAAAATATTCAGATTATAAACTTACCGCTACTGCTCCTGGTTCAGGATGTCTCAAAACTACCACGTCTGAATAACTCGCCATGACCGCAACGCTATCTTCCAAAGTTTCTCCTTTCTTAGCGGAAGAGCTGGTAGCGTCGTTGTGAACTACTGAACCACCGAGTCTTTGCATTGCCGCTGCGAAACTGCAACTAGTCCGTGTGCTGACCTCATAGAATATAGAAGCCATGACCTTCCCCCTCAAAATATCATCCATGTAGCGACCTTTGTTGACATTTATTTTCATAAATTGCGCAAGATTAAATATATCATTCAGTGTCTCTTTACTAAATGAATCGACTGTCAGTATACTCTTGCCAAACAGATCGCTACGTTGCCGATGGGATACACTTGTCTGGGGTGGAATGTAATTCGAACTGCTATCGCACCTCTGTCTGATTGTCGGCGGTAAGGGTGACGCACTCCTAATTCCAGGTATTTCATTGAAGTGGACCTTGCTCGATCCTTCAGGTTTCAGTGCTTCTTGATGATCTAACTCCATATCACTAAGTTTGCTCAACTCCAATGTAGACGAGTGCATATCTAGCGCTGAGTTTGGTCTGCTCAAAATTTCTTTCTCAGCCTTTTCAATGGAATATATCGGGAACGTATGTTTCTTGGGCGCTGGCCAGTCGCGTACATTTTGGCCAAATCCAGGAGGAACAAGTACTTGACCTTCTACGTAAGCGATTTCTCCTCGTAATGTCACACGATGTACAGCTCCACATACATGCATGCCCGTGAATGGCGTCCATTTTGACTTTGAAAATTCCATTGCTTTCGGAATAGTCCACTCATAATCCATATCAACTTCAACATAAGTGTTTGGTTGTTCAGGTAGATTAAATATTTTACGAGGATTACGATGGAATTTGTTTATCAAGTCTTCGATAGTGAGGCGTCCTTGATGCACAGCATTAAGTAGTAGGGGTAATATTGTTTCGAGACCAGGATATCCAGGCGGAGGCTTTTCTGAATTCTTTTCTTCGACAGCATGTGGTGCATGATCAGTTGCAAATACGTCAATAACGTCGATGTTTTTCCAGAGTTCGGCTTGATCGTCCGGACTGCATAACACGGGCCTTACTTCAGCTCGTCCTGCACCTATGCGATCGATATCTGCAGTACTCAGGAACAAATGATGGGGACACACCTCACACGTCACTTTAAGACCTCTCTCCTTGGCAGCTCTAATAATTAGGATCTCTTCCTTTCTGGCTACATGACAAATATGTATAGGACGATCGAGAAGGGACGCCATTAAAATGATGGCACCAGTCTTTTCGCGTTCTGCGTGTGCACAAATCGGCATTTTCTTGGGCCAGTTCTGAAGATGTTTCTGCCAGATCGTCATATCGTCGAGTTTTAAGGTTGTGAATGTTTCGTTGAGGTACATTTTTAATGAAGCTGCATGTGGTGCCAGTTCGGCTGCAGTCTCGCAGTTAGTGGAAGATGCTCCTACGTAGAGTGCATAGTCGCAGCGAGCACTGACGCGTGCCAATGCCGATGTATAGTCATAGGCTGTGCGGTCTGTTACTGGAGGGTTAGTATTTGGCATCGCACATATCATAGTAATACCGCCAGCCAAAGCAGCTGCAGTGCAACTATCAAAGTCCTCTTTATAGGTCGCTCCGGGCTCACGAACATGAACATGAACATCGATAAAACCAGGCAGTTTGATAATGTTTCGTGACGTCATACAATCAGTATGGGTTTTCATGTGTGGAATGCCGTTGCATCTCAGCATGGCCTACAAAAATAAAGTATTCATAAAGTCACTTAAGTCGAAATAAGAATTGCTAACCTAAAATTTGAAGTAATTTGTTTACCTGCACTAGAAGTTTGGCACATTTTACATCGGTGACAAGTGGCACTGCGTAATCGACAGCTAGTCGTCTCGTCCTATACCCATGAGTGGAAAATGATGATACCCGCCGAGCACCACCGCGCATCGGCAAGTTGATGACCAAATCCAGTTGTTTTCGGGCCATGAAGTCTGCCAAATGCATGAGTTCTCCATCTGATCTCGCATCTTCGGGATCGCCGATGTGATCGAAAGTCCATTGCACACTTTCGATCTGTAATCAATAACAATTATTTATTCATTAATACAAGTTTCACCAGTCAATCGAACAAATTATTTAGTTAAATAAATTATATAGACTGAAATAGGGACATACTATTATTTGCCTTAAATTAACTCACATCGATTCCATGTTCAGTGTAAAAGTCTCCAGTTCCCATACTGGCGTACAATTTGTATCCCAACCGTTGTAATACACGAACACTAGGCAGCAAGTCCATTTTGTGCTGAAAAATAAAGAAATTGGTATTCAGAATGTGTTGAATAGATTGTCCATATTGAATATGCAACAAAATGTAATTAATTTACCTTAAAGGTTCCAACTGACAACAAAATTGCCTTTTTGGGAATTCTGAATCCTGTACTCATAAGAGACTTGAGATAAGCCTCATAACGATTCTCGCCAAAACATGCAACTTCTCCAGTAGACGCCATTTCTACGCCTAAAGTCACATCAGCTCCAGCCAGCCTTGAGAAGGAAAATTGAGGTACTTTCACTCCTACTTTCCCACATCCTGTCATAACGTTTACTGGCTCAATGGGAATTCCCAATATGACTTTTGTAGCAGTAGCAACAAAGTCATGGTCTAACGTTTTGGAGACAAAAGGGAATGATCTCGAAACTCTGACGTTGCACTCGATGACTTTCAGTTCATTATCTTTTGCGATAAGTTGCATGTTGAATGGTCCGGTCACATCAAGTGTTTCTGCTATAATGCTGGAAATTTCCTTTATTTTCTCTAAAGTTTCTTCATTAATATCTTGTGGTGGAGTCACTAGGGTTGCGTCACCTGAGTGAACACCAGCATTTTCAACATGCTCAGACACAGCCATACAATAAATAACACCATCTGAAGCTACAACATCTACGTCAATTTCTTTTGCATCCATAATAAATTTTGATATTACCACTGGATGATCCTTGCTCACTTGACTTGCAGACTTCAGATAAGCTTCCAAGTCTTGATTAGAGTAAGCCACATTCATGGCCGCACCACTGAGCACGTAAGATGGACGCACTAAACAGGGATATCCAACTTCTTCGCAAAAACTTACAGCTGACTCTAGGTCAGTTAATTCTTTCCATCTAGGCTGTAAAATCCCCTTGCGATCAAGCATACGTGAAAATTTAAATCTATTCTCCGCATTATCGATCATATCTGGGGAAGTTCCCAAGATCACGGCTTGTTGCCTATGTAAATCCATAGCAATATTGTTTGGTAGTTGACCTCCCATGGACAATATAACGCCATTAGGATGTTCTATATTGTAAATGTCCATCACGACCTCAAACGATATCTCTTCGAAATAAAGTCGGTCACTCATATCATAATCAGTGCTCACAGTTTCAGGATTGTAATTGACCATTATAGTTTTCTTGCCTTGATTTCTAAGTTCTCTAAGACAGCCTACTGCACACCAATCGAATTCTACAGAACTTCCTATTCGATATACTCCTGATCCCAGTACCATAGTAAATTCACCTGGGAATTCTAAATCATGCGTAGTGCCATTATACGTCAGATAAAGGTAATTTGTAGAAGCAGGCCATTCAGCAGCAACTGTATCTATTTGTTTCACAACTGGGGTGATGTTAAACTCTTCTCTTAGTTTTCTTACTGCAACTTCTGTACTTTTTATTGCTGCAGCTATTTGTTTGTCAGAAAAACCAATTTTCTTTGCCTTTTTAAGGATGTCGTGACTGATTGTGCTGCTATCAGTTCCTTCCAGGGTACTATAATAATCTATGATGTTCTTAAATTTTCCTAAGAACCATTTATCAATTTTTGTTAACTCATATAACTGTTCTAAGCTGTAGCCTTGCTTCAGAGCTGCAGCCAAAACGAACATTCTCTTGTCCGTAGGTTCTCTTAGTTCGTTTTCATTAACTGCTTTAATGTTAGGATCAAAACCATTTACGTTCTCATCCACCATCCGCAAGGCTTTTTGAAAAGCTTCTTCGAAATTTCTACCAATAGACATGACTTCTCCCACACTTTTCATAGAACTTCCAATTTTAGTGCTTACTCTGTTGAACTTTGCTAAGTCCCATCTTGGAATTTTGACAACACAGTAATCCAAACTTGGTTCAAAACACGCTGTAGTCACACCGGTCACAGAATTCTTAATGACTGGCAGGGATATGCCTAGAGCTAACTTAGCTGCAACATAAGCTAGAGGGTATCCTGTTGCTTTACTTGCTAAAGCGGAACTTCTTGACAATCTTGCATTGACTTCGATGATGTAAAATTCTTCGGAATTTGGATTAAGGGCATATTGAATGTTGCATTCTCCTACAATCCCAAAGTGGCGGATTACTTTGATGGCAGTGTTTCGAAGCATGTAATACTCTTTGTTAGACAGTGTTTGACTTGGCGCTACAACAATAGATTCTCCGGTGTGTATTCCTAAAGGATCCACATTTTCCATGTTACAGACTGTTATGCAGTTATCAAAAGCATCTCTCACAACTTCATATTCTACTTCTTTCCATCCTTTGAGAGATTTATCTATGATTAGTTGATCTGAGTATGATAACGCTTGATGAGCTAGAGCTCTTAATTCTTCTTCGTTGTTGGCGAAACCAGAACCTAATCCACCTAGTGAAAATGCAGATCTGGCCATTACTGGATATCCAATTTGTTTTCCAGCAGCAAGAGCTTCATCTACCGATGTAACTGCTGCGCTAGGTGCAACTTTTTCACCGATTGCATGAATTTTCTCTGCAAATATCTTTCTATCTTCTGTATCAACGATCGATTGGATCGGCGTTCCCAACACAGCTACGTTATATTTTTCGAATATCCGTCCTTTTTGGAGTTCTATACCACAGTTTAGGGCTGTCTGGCCTCCAAATGTTAGCAACACTCCTGTGGGCCTCTCAGCTTTTATAACTTGTTCGACATATTCTGGAGTGATTGGTAGGAAATAAACTTTATCCGCCAGACCTTTTGAAGTCTGAACCGTTGCTATATTGGGATTGATGAGTACAGTTTGTATTTTCTCTTCCTGCATTGCTTTCACTCCTTGTGATCCAGAGTAATCAAATTCACCAGCTTGACCAATTGACAAACCACCAGAACCCAGTATTAGTACTTTTTTTGGTCGTTCATGGATGGTTGGCACAAACTTCAGCTTTTCTGTGATCATGTCATCAACAATGTAAGACTTTTTATTTTTGAATTGTTTGACAGAGTCGATAAAAATATCGAATAAACATTCCAGGTCTGTTGGCCCCGCAGTGTGTTCAGGGTGGAATTGCACACTGAAGAATGGGTGAGTTTTGTGGATGATGCCTTCATTTGTTTTGTCGTTTTCATTAGTGAATAAAACTTTCCAGTCGTCAGGTAGAGATTCAGGATCTACGGCGAATCCGTGGTTCTGTGACGTCATGAAACACCTGCCAGTGCCGCTATGAGTGCAGGGAAGATTGTGACCTCGATTGCCGTAACTGAAACACAATTAAACTTGTGAAAAGCATTCTTAACCACAAGTACAGAATTTAAAAAATTGACAATTTGCCGTCCCCTGCGAATAAACGGATAACTGCAAGAACTCAACTGTAGCAGCGTAATAGACTACCTAACAGTATCTAGATTTTCTACTTTGTTGATGAAATTATGGTTAATAGATGAGGTAATTATAATTAATGAAATTAAACTGCAGCGTTAAGGTAAAGCAATATGGCGAGTCTGTATTCGTATTTTTTTACAAAGCTGAGGGAAGTGGGTATAGGAACAATATTTTAACCAATAGTTAAAAGGTATCGCGTTATCTTCGTGCGCTCGGATTGGCTGATCCTGTATGACGCGATTTCTGGATGCGAGTAGATAGATGTGCGATATATGTATATAGGTAGGTGCTCCAACATGCCCGCGGCCTTGAAAGCATCAGCTTACAACAGCTTCATTCATCTTCCATCAGTGGGCAGATTTTTGCGTATGCTCGTCTCACGATGCCTGATGACGTCTGAATATCGGCGACCCTGGAGATTCCATCTTTGCCTGGTATAGTCTTCACAATACGCCCCAGTGGCCATTTCAATGGTGGAAGGTTCATGTCCTTGATGAGAACTAGCGTATCAGGTTTTAGATCAGAGGTATGTACCTTCCATTTGGTTCTGGTTTGTAATTCTGATACATACTCCTTGGCCCATCGCATCCAGAACTGCTGGCGAAGCTGCTCCACTCTGGTGTAGCGTGTCAAACGGTGAGAAGGCAGGTCTCGCAGGTCATCTTCAAATACTGGTGCGGTGAGAGGTCGTCCGATCAGGAAGTGTCCCGGGCTGAGAGGAAGATAGTCTCGAGGATCCGAAGACATGGGTGCTAAGGGTCTGGAATTGAGTATAGCTTCAATTTGTGTAAGCAGCGTCGTGTATTCCTCGAAGGTGAGATGCGCGTTTCCCATCACTCTCCGCAGGTGGTACTTACACGATTTGACCCCAGCCTCCCACAAGCCACCAAAATGAGGGGAATATGGCGGTATAAACGAGAATTCTATCGTTTGACTCTTTGCGTATTCAACAATATCTTTCTTACATTTCGACAAAAACTGAGCAAATTCATTATTTAAACCAACAAAATTACGACCATTGTCAGAAAATATTTTAGACGGCTTACCGCGCCGTGAAATAAAGCGTTTTAGCGCGAGTAAGTAAGCATCAGAAGATAGGTCACTAACGAGTTCCAGATGGATAGCGCGTGTGTTAAAACATACAAATAAGCAGATATACGATTTTATTAATTTCGCGCCTCGACCCTTTCGGTTGAGTATGAACACTGGCCCCGTGTAATCTACCCCTGCGTTATAGAAAGCAAAGCTAGGAGCTAGTCGCTCTTCAGGTAGGTTGCCCATCAGTGGGCTTAAAGTTTTTCCTCTAAAGCGCGTGCAAACAACACACTGATGAGTCACCTTCCTAGCTAGGTTCCTACCTGACAACGGCCACCATTCCTCGCGTAATTGGTACAATAATGATTGTGGCCCACAGTGCATAGACTGATTGTGCGTGTGTCTAAACAACAAAAGTGTGAAATGATGTTCAGAAGATAATAATATTGGGTGTTTTTTATTATAATTAAAATCAGGAGAATTATTTATTCTACCACCCACGCGTAAAATATCATCGTTATCTATAAATAGATTTAAACTTGCGATTCTATTGTTTGATTTAACATTCTTTCCGTTTTTTAATAAATTATATTCATTTGCAAACGACTCCATTTGAGATAACTTAGCAAGTAAATAAACAGCTCGGTTAAGCTCAGTAACGGTAATCATCCCGGTCAGCTGATGCATTTTATTGCGTGCATTGTGAATAAACCGGAGTATGAATGCAGCAGCATGACTCATGCGGCAAAAATTCGAGAACCTATGAAACGGAAAGATAGTTAAAACTGGTTTGTTATTGTTTGTATTTAATGCGTTTAAGGCGACGTTTGATTTAAGTTCCTGTAAATCATTAGGAATAATATCATTGCATTGCGATACAGGTCGTGAGATAGATTTATCAAAATAAATACTATCTTTTAGAAATGTGGGTCCTTCCCACCACAAAACCGATGAAGACAATTCTTCAATATGGACACCACGGGATACCAGGTCAGCTGGATTGTCCTTGCTACCTACGTGACGCCAGGAGCAGTCGTTTGTCAATTCGTGAATTTCCGCGACACGATTCTGCACGAAAGTTTTCAATAAGTTCGGTGCCATCCGTAACCACCCTAAAACAATCGTTGAATCGGTCCAAAACATGACGTCATCAAATTCGCGAGTAAGTGCACTTCGAACCTTATCATAAAGTTTAGCGCCTAGGAGCGCACCACATAACTCTAACCTGGGTATGCTCACTGGTTTTATTGGAGCTACTTTGCCCTTCGAAATTAACAACCTTACTACCACCTTATCATTACACATAGTGCGTACGTACGCACAAGCGCCGTATGCAGTTTGTGAAGCATCTGTGAATATGTGTAGCTCGACGCGCGTAGCATTAGATTGAAAGACATGGCGCGGAACTTTAATAGTGCGAAGATAAGACAGGCTGTTAACAAACCGGTTCCATGTAAGTGCAACGTCAGTAGGTATCGGGTCATTCCAGTCGAGTTTTAATAACCAAAGCTTTTGTAATAAAACCTTGCCTATCATAACGAGCGGACTCAACAATCCTAGCGGATCGAATATCTGCGAGATTGTTGACAATATTGTGCGTTTAGTTACTGGGTTTACTGGGTCGATTTCAATCTCCGTATTAAAATTGAACTCGTCAGAGACATTAGACCAGCTTAGCCCTAAAGTCTTGCACTGATTGTTATCGCCTAAATTTAAATCACGGAACGTGCTATCATGTGACGTCGATGACTCATCATCGAGTTCAAAGTTAAAAACCCACTTGCGGAGTGGAAAGCACCCAGACTTGAGTACGTCGGCCGTGCTTTTACAAATGTTTGTGAGTTCTGATTTGTCCTCATGTGAGGTCAATAGGTCGTCTACGTAAAAATCATCGCGTATAGCTCTTTGTACCTCGGGGTCAGTACATTCATCGGCTAATTGTTTTAAACATCTGACACTTAGGAAAGGTGCCGAAGCGGTGCCGTATGTGACAGTGTTTAGTCTATAGTACTCGAGCGGACCAGATGGGTCATCACGCCATATGATGAGTTGTAAATCGCGCTGAGACGGGTCTACTAGTACTTGACGGTACATTTTCTCGCAATCCGCAATAGCCGTGAATTTAAACTGCCTAAATCGTAATAGGATCCCGAGCAAGTCTCCTTGAATAGGAGGCCCTACTAGTTGAATATCATTAAATGATTTCCCACTACTAGTCGCAGCACTGGCGTCGAACACGACACGAAGTTTCGTAGTCGTGCTGTGCTCGCGAAATACACCATGGTGCGGCATAAAATAGTGAGAGTCCGTGTATGAACTAACCTTGGTCATGTGACCTAGATCAATATATTCGCGTATAAAATCAGAGTATAGTTTTCTATAACTTTCTGGTGCGTGTGATAATCTTTTTTCTAAAGACAGAAAACGGCGCTCCGCCTGAGGGAAGGAGGCACCAAGTACATCGGGTGATTCCTTGAGTGGGATCCGAACGCTGAACCTTCCATCACTATCGCGCGTAGTATTTGAGATGAAAGACTCCTCGCAGGCCCGCTCTTCAATTGTGCGCATATCCCGAGGCTTGGGCAACTCCTCCAACTCCCAGAACGACCGAAGTTGATTGTCAATAGATTGTGTGAAGTTACATTGGACACGTCTATCATTGTGCGTATTATAGATAGGACCCGAAATAATCCAACCTAACTTCGTATTTTGTAGGTGCGGACCGCTTGGTAAACGCATCTTGCCATCGATAAGCAAGTCCCAAAATAAATCCGCGCCTATTAAAATATCTATATTTTGTGGTTTTGAAAATTGCGTATTAGCTAGCTGCAAATTATCAGGAATGCCAAGATGTGCGCTTTGTATTTGCATAGCCGGCAGCGTAGCCGTTATCTGCGGTAACACGAAACATTTAACGTGCGTTGAGTAGGTGTTTATGCGTGATTTAATGAAGATGTCACACGTCTGCGTTGAGTGTGACACTACATTGCCTACCCCTCGAATTTCATGAGTGGACTGTATTAATGGAATGTCTAGCGTTTCACATAAAGATCGCGTAACAAAACATGTTTGGCTGCCGCTGTCGAGCAGCGCGCAAACGACATGATAATTGTTATGTTTGTCGGGAATCTCGACCAACGCGGTGGACAGCAAAACCGAATTCACATCTAAACTTTGCGTATTCGAGTACGTGTGAACATTGCCTACTTGAACGACTTTACTCTTATCACTTTGGTCACAAGCTGTGCCCGGCTTCGGCGCCGGCGCCGACTGGGAGGCGATTTCCTCAGTGACCGCGGCCGTCATAGTAGTGCGATTATTATTATTATGAATTAACGAATTATGTTTTAAATTGCACTGTTTACAAGGCCCAAACAAACAGTTCTCAACAGCATGTCCAGTACGCAAACAATTTTCACATAAGTTGTTATCACTAACAATTTTTAGTTTTGATTGTAAGTCCATATTAATGAATTTATAGCATGTGTAAATTGGATGCTTCCCTTTGCATACCACGCATAAAAACCTGTTTGTTTGTTTACGATCGGAAGACTGCGGCGACTTGTTGGAGATATTACATTGCAAAGTATTTACCGAATTAGATTTTTTGCTTTGTGTGCTTTGAGTTTGATTAATGTTCGTTTTATCTTTATTGTGCGATAAAGACAATGTCTCCAACAGATCAGCCCTGTCTTTAAGGAATTTAACCAAATCGCTGACTTTCAAACTAGACTTCGAATCTGACAGCAACGTACCCTTGTGCTCTTCCCACTCCCTTTCTGTCGTTTTATCTAACTTGCCAACAACAATATAGATGATAAGCGTATCCCAGGAGTCAGTGGGCTCACCAAGAATTGTTAACGCGCGTAAATTATTTATTATCACATCTATAAGTGACCTAATTAGTGAAGATGACTCTTTCGACAATGGCTGTATTGTAAATAATGCCTTTACGTGACTATGTACTAGAAGTCTTGTATTGTTATACCTGTTTAAGAGAAGCTCCCAAGCAACCAAATAGTTATCTGAAGAAATCTCTATTGAATTTATCACCTGCTGTGCACTTCCTTTTAGTGAAGATTTTAGGTAGTGCATTTTTTGAATATTGCTTATAGCAGTGGAGTTATGCACTAAAGACAAATAGGTATCCCTATACTCGAGCCAGTGTTCATAATCACCGTCGAATGTCGGCAACGAAATTGTAGGCAACTTGACTGATACGGCTTTATTAGAATGATGGCATGTCGTGGAACAATTAGTGACCTCTTCACCTGTGCTGAGAGTAGATTCAGCTCGCGCTAAAATACCATAATAACTATCTTCGAACAGCTGACGCTGGTCAAGCTGTTCGTCGATTTTAGATTCAGGCACAATTTCCTCAATTTTAGATTGAATATCATTAAATTCGGAAAACAAAAGCTCTGTACCCTTAATGCGTAATTTTAAATCTACTCTTAATTCACTGGTTAAAGGTTTTAGATTATTTAAATGCTGATCGAATTTGGTCAATCTGCCTTTAACTATGCCGCGTTTTCTAACTAAATCACGCATCATTTGCTCAGTTTTTTCGTCACTTGAATATTTATAAGGAGATTTATCGCGTTTTTTACTAATTCCCTCACTATCTAACGACATGATGGCTTGTGAAAATAGAGGTACTCACGTTGCAAGTTCCGACTGCGTGTGACGACTGCTGGTGCTAAATATGGCACATCCAGCTGAAGTGTCGATCTGCTCCGTGAAGAATAACTCCTTAGCACACCACTTAGACCAGTATTTGCGTGTATAACTGTTCCAAATCACCAACTCGTAGAAAGTCCAAAGGTCGCTCACGTACGATGGAATGTTTGTATATCCAAAACTCGTAGAATCCGGCTCGAAGGACCAAATTATGTAGCAGCGTAATAGACTACCTAACAGTATCTAGATTTTCTACTTTGTTGATGAAATTATGGTTAATAGATGAGGTAATTATAATTAATGAAATTAAACTGCAGCGTTAAGGTAAAGCAATATGGCGAGTCTGTATTCGTATTTTTTTACAAAGCTGAGGGAAGTGGGTATAGGAACAATATTTTAACCAATAGTTAAAAGGTATCGCGTTATCTTCGTGCGCTCGGATTGGCTGATCCTGTATGACGCGATTTCTGGATGCGAGTAGATAGATGTGCGATATATGTATATAGGTAGGTGCTCCAACACAACTTTACAGGAAACATAAAAAATCTATTTTTCATTAGTAACATTCGTTCCAGAAACCACAACTTTTAAGATACATAACTTTTTATTTATTACAAGAAAAAACTAAAAAAAATGAATAGATGTATTTGGACCTATAAAAATCGAATATGAAATAAAAGCAAAAACAAGGCAATGGCGATTATCCGTTTATACGCCGGGGACGGCGAATTATATCCATAATATTTTACCTGGTTTTATATGTATGGCTCCCGGCAGCAGTAGACAGCAATTGATGTCCAAGACAAATGCCGAATATTGGCTTCACATTGGTCTTGTTACTTAATATCTGTTTAATATTATCGACCACTTTCTTACAAACTTCAGGGTCACCAGGACCATTGCTTATGAACAGACCATCATATTCATTGACATCTATTTTATAATCCCAGGGTACCAATACCACTTTCGCATTTCTTTTTATCAAACATCTGATTTGATTGTATTTTAAACCGCAATCTACTGCTACGATTGTGACTTCTCCATTTGGGTTAAATATCTTCTTTTCCTGTAAAAATTTAAATAATAAATTAGCATGTTAATTATTTTTTTAACTTTTCAAAGGAAGTTTAGGGCTGAACGTGGTTATAGGCAGCTGATATTTAATATAGCAAAGATTCAAGTTAGCTTTAACCAGTGGACATACTTCTGAGGCAATGTAGATATTGAATTACTTGTATAGTCGTCCTATTATGATTACATATTTAATCCTTGCTCTTGAGAATGTTTCACTGCTTCGTAGACATGGTTTAGCGAGCGTATATTTAGGAGTTATCAGTGACGTTATTCGAGCGAGTCGAGCAGTTCTGCTGCATTCAGCTTCATAGAACAAAACCTGCTTTATTCACAAGGAATCAGACAATGAGGTTTTTTTTTATTCGTTATAGATGACCACGATCTCGCCTGATCTTAAGCGACGATGCGGCCGTAGATGGTAGCAGACTTAACCTAGAAGACGGGATAAATTCCCCCCTGGCTTCACTGAACATCATGACAGAACACGGTCACAATGACCGCTTGGCGACACGGTTTTGTCCAGTGGGTGGTAACTAGCCACGGTCGAAGCCTACCATCAGCACAGCGAGTGGAAAAACTGCAAATAACTAATTAAAGTCATTGGTGCGGGCCGGGATTCGATCTTCATGATTGCAGTACTACAAAATAACGTACCTTTGTAGACACTTCAGCAACTAAATTCCTTATATTAGGATCAGACAGTGGTGGTAAAGGCCCGAACGGTGGAACGCCTTGCACTATACGTCCTAAGGTGACTCCTTCCCTCAAACGGAAGGTGAGGGCCCTTGTATCCACATCGCAAAGACCAGGGATGCCGTGTTTGGCGAGCCATGAGCCGAGTGATCTCTTGGCGCGCCAGTGGCACGCTTGTGTGCTTATTTCACCTACTATCAAGCCCGCTGCCCAGATACGACTGGATTCGAACCACCTGGAAATATTATGAGAAAGGGTGTTACAATAAGTGATTTTAATATAATATCCCATGGGATTTCACTGCACTGTTCATAATAAAAATGAAAAAATTGTAAGTTATTTTGTCATGTAAAATCTACTGAACTTTGATATGAAAGCAATGTAGTGTAACAAAGACAATAGACGAACACACTTGAACGCTATTTTGCTTTTAACTTTGTTAGCCCTAGGTAAAGTAAATAGGGTGTTAACTTATTTGAATTCTAACTGTGTAACACCAGTCACCTAAATAATCTAACTGGTAGGGGTAACTAAGTAACTACCCAAAACCGGTCATTCACCCAAAACATTTTTTTTACAACGTACAATAGACGTACAACATACGTACAACGTAAATCTCACCAACCAACAAGGTGAGTGACAATGCGGTCTAGGTTGGAGCACGCCTATATCCCTGTATAAGCTAAGTAGGTTCAAAAAGTACCAAACGCTTCTTGCTGCAAAAATGAATTGGGGTGATAGTTGTTGTTGTTCGTTTTTCCACAACGATTGTCAATCCAGTACATTTATTTTGGCGCTTGGCTACATGGGCTGTTCAGTAAGAACCCATTTTCATATTTATTTTTTTATATTCAACGCCGAAACGTAAGCACACAGTCAGACAGACGTTTGCGATAGGTACCAATTGGTAACACCCGCGGCGCCGACCACTACCCGCGCCGCCGGCCTCACTTGCTGGTAGGGCCGCCTGCCCTCCGTACAGTGCATGCAAATAATACTCCTATTCCGAGAGTCATAAGACTCTTCAATGATTTACTAACTCAACATCCAGATCTGGATATTTTTAATGTTAAGGTGGGTGCATTCAAAGTCTTATTTGTAAACGCATCTAACCCATAACCTAGCCATGTAATGTTTTGGTATATCTGTAAGTTACATGTGTGAATAAATGAAATAAATAAATAAACACCACCAACCGGTGGTCGTCAAGCAGTCAGTGTAACTCCTATTTAAGGTACTTATAATATGTATTTATTTATTCAAAATAACAACAAGTACACACCTAAAGTTATTGCATAAGAAGCAGGCAATTTTAAACTTAAACAGTTATAGATTCATCAGAGTAAATAAAATTAAGGTACATGTTAGGTAGGTATCTACAACTGAGATTGCTATAAAAGCACTTACCTAATGATAAAAAAAACAAAAAAAATAGGAGAGACACAATAAATCAAAATATAAGTATTCTAATAATATGAAAAAATAATAGCACTCACTTGGGTAATCCATGTTCATCTCGTTCATCCTCATCAGGCACTCCGTAGTTGCCGATCAGAGGGTATGTGAGGACCAGCAACTGCGCGTGGTATGACGGGTCTGTCAGTGACTCGGGATACCCCACCATACCCGTTTGGAACACTGGAACACGTTATTTTAAGTTAGATAAGTAAATAAATAGACGACCTCCCTGACTTTTGCAAGAGAATGTCTGCACACTGCACTATATCAGAGTTCTCGAATTATTTTCTCAGAATTCAGATTTTAGAGCTGTGTTCCTTCTAATTTTCTAATGTGAAAGTGTAAAGATGGCTGTATGTTAGTCACCTCTTTCATGCCTAAACACCGGATCGACTGGGGTGAAATTTGGTATGTAGGTACCTACACTTATACACTAGAATAATTTTAAGGCTTTTTTAGCAGTTAGTACCGCTGGAAGCAGCTAGTATCTTTATATTTTGGAAAATTTTGGCGGAAGTCGATCTCCTTTTATTTGCTACAAGTAGATACTACGCATGGTCACATACAAATGGAAAAGTAAAAAATAAAATTGAGATGAAATTTGGGCTCAATTTTTTTATCATCATCAATCGTCGTCGTTTCTATCGCCTGCAATTGTCGATAGCTGGGCACATGTCTTTAGCTGATCTCATCCAGCTATTTTGCCGTTAATGTTATACCAGTCCATTGTTTTTTTTTATGTGATGAAGTAGAAGACGAGCAAGAAGCTCTCCTGATGTTAAGAGATAACGCTGCCCATACCATAATCAGTACAGTGCTACTTAGGATTGTGCCATCAGGCGATCTGTATTTCTGATTCTGTTAAAGCTCCACATTCACACCAATTTTCTTAAAGAGATGTAGTTTCGAAGTTAGTTTTTTTGTTTAAAAAGTATAATTACTAAAAGTATAATACTATATATCACCCTACTCTTCCAATCAACCTCTCCATGCAAAGTCGGTTACCTGGAAGAGATCGCTTTAAGCGATAAGGCCGCCCATTGTGGACCAGTATTCTAAATTTAGTTTTAGTTAGTTTTAAACGTTGTATACTCAATATTATTTGTAAGCAATTTTTTTGTAAAATTCATTTAATATGGTCACAATAAAGAGTATTTGTATTGTATTGTATAATTAGTAAGTAGGAATATTATTACTGACCCACTTCTCCTTCGACTGGCACAGGAGCCCCGAAGCTCCTTCCCTGGAAGACGGAGCCGTCGGCCAGCACCAGGCTGCATGGTGGACCCACTTCGCAGCTCAAATCGTCAGCCACCATTTTGCTGGAAGTCAAGAATACAGTACACAATTGAAAACAAGTGAAATAAAAAAAAACTTTTTAAAACCAAGCTTTTATTATAATTACCACCAGGCATCAAAGTACTCGTCAAGACGAATCAATTGAGCCCAAACTCTATGGGGATGCGTCGTTTAATTACGAGGAGTAGGTATCTATGGCCACGTTTCAGCTCCATCAACAGATCGGCTCCATGTCATAATAATATTGCATTGTCATCCGATTTATACATGCATGAAAAATTTCAGCTCAGTCGGGACCGAGATGTAGATCAAATTTAACTTGCAAGATTTAATTACAGACAGACAGACCACAGACAGGTGAAAGTAAACAAAAACTTGTACAAATACTCGAGTTCTATACTGTAATATTTAACGCAATCTGGGTTTCCATTGACACGGAGTGGGTAAATCCCTTCACTAGACACTAGACACTGAACATCTTGCTGGAACACGACTCTATAATGACTTCTTGGCGACACGATTTTGTCCAGTAGGTGATAACTAAGCCTACCACCAATAAAAACGAAAACCAGTAGGTAGGTACTAGATGTTCAGTTATCTTATTTCCGGTTATTGGCCAATGCCCTTGTTTCTGAAATCTGTGGTTTGTGGTCGTAGTTCTTTAATATAACGTATGATATCAAATCAGTATCTATTTTTATAATAACAATTTATTATCTATTGTATAAATTAATAAACGCAATGTACATAGTTGACCCATTTAAATAAATAAATAATCCACTAACTATTCATCAACTCTCTACCCCTATCCCATCTATTACGTAGGGTCGCATCAGCACAACAAGTCTTCCTCTTCCATTCCACGCATATTTCCATCATCCGTCATAAGTCATATCTTCATTGACTCCCCAGCACGCTTATCCTCTTTCAGACCGGCCGTCAGAAGAGGGTTTTTTTTTTATTCATGGCCCACCAACTGGACATCACAACTTAAACTAAACAATAGATAAAAATGCTACTAAAGATATGATACAATGTTGGATGACCTTCTAGGGGTAGGCACGACATGCACACAAGTTTGACGCACGTCAAACGCGTCGCGCGCGTCGTTTGACGCGCGTTTTGATGAACTCATCCATCCATATCCATACATATAATAAGAATGGAAATTTCTCCCCATTCATTGTGATCCTTTACTAAGGTGAACTGTGAAAATACGCATATGAACAAAACGACGCGAAAAAGTCGCTTGCGCGATCTAATTCGTAAAACATTTTGTCAATTTTTCCTAGGGAAACGTAAAATAAAATAATAAAATAAATAATAATCATTTATATCAGACACATCGCCCCTAATTTACATCAAAAATTCGAAATAAAAGTAATAGAATATAAAGTAAATTCAATTCAAAAAAAAATAGTGCCAAAAACGCTACAGACGCCATCTATCGGTATGGCTGTAAACTTGTGGTTGACCTTTAGTTTAATTTGGGCTAAATTTGTAAATAGTTTGTGTCACTGGTGTGGTTAAACAACACCACCGATTTGAATAAAATTTCACTAATACGTTGCAGTTTTCTCTACTTGAACCTTAGTCTTGGTTTTAGTCAAATCGGTTCATAAATAAAAGAGTTATATCAATCTAAAGATTCGCATATAAAATGCTAATAAACAAGAAAGGTAGTCATAGGAACCGCGTAATCAAAAGACAAAACCTCATCGAGTTTGGGCTCATTTGATTCGTCTTGACGAGTACTTTGATACTATATAGTAACCAGGGTCCGAAACGGAGCTGGAAGGTGGCCATAGGAACTCCGTGATTAAAAGAAAAAACCCCATCGAGTTTGGGCTCATTTGATTCGTCTTGACGAGTACTTTGATGCTATATAGTAGCCAAACAAATTAGAATTCATTTAAATTAGTAAATGTAACTTATTTCTCAAATGAATCAGCGCCAGCGGAAAATAATCTAATGTGCGCATGATGCGTGTAAATATCAGTAATAAATATCTTTTTGCTGCTTATTTTTAATTTCTAAAACATGTAAAATCATCTGAAGATAAATAGAAAAATTCATTTACAGTTCATTGTAAAAGTAAATTATTTTTCATACAAGCTAGCGCCACGGAAAATAATGGAACTAATGTCCTAAGAAAAAGAAATATCGTTTATTCTGCAAACAGTTTTAGAAAAGAAGTCCCGCGTAACCTAGCGGAACTAAATAATAGATTTATAATTACTGTGAATA
The DNA here is from genome assembly GCA_947507615.1 of Hemithea aestivaria. Classification (NCBI taxonomy): domain Eukaryota; kingdom Metazoa; phylum Arthropoda; class Insecta; order Lepidoptera; family Geometridae; genus Hemithea; species Hemithea aestivaria. The sequence continues at coordinate 9,624,731 of OX382331.1, forward strand.
CTTCATTTATTATATATTTTTTATTTGTTAGATTAATTAAATATTATGTACCTATTTAATTGAGAAATTAAATATGAGAAATTATGAATTGTTAAAAATCTGTAGATATTTTAACTTAAAATCACGCGATTGTGGCGCTCCATCTAGGGGGATCTTTTGTAAAAATCACTGGTTATCCGGAGACACACAGACATAAAATCTGTTCACACCCATTTAGGCATACATCCAGACACAAACTGTCACGTTTATAATGTTAGTAAAATTTTGCAATGATTATTATAGAACCTTTTATCTGTGTTATAGATAATCATAGGCGGATTTAGGGAGGGGGGGCAAAGGGCCAAGCCGCCCCCCCCCCCCCCCCCCGAGTCATTAAGCAAGCTGCTCGCGCACATATTATAAAGGATGTTTAAGCTTTAGGGGGGGGGGGGGGGCAGGGGGCCAAGGTACCCCCAGAAGCATTGTAGAGTTACGAATTTCGCACATATTTCTGAAATAAAATTTTTTTTTCGGCGCTCGCAGCTAGCTGCTCGCGCACTTATTGTAATGGATGTTTAAACTTCCTAAGCGCTCAGAGCGAGCTAAACATACACTTTTCGTAATAAAAATTATAATATTTTTGCCCGTCTGCACCTTGCCCCCCCCCCCCCCAAACCAAATCCTGGATCCGCCTATGATTTTAGGTATACACCTCAGTGGTAGAGTCCTTCTCACGAATGAGGTCCCGCGGAATTTTGCGGAACTAAATTACATTTTTTCGATAAATTCTGGACTTCATGCCATAAATAATTTTTCACCACTCTCGCACGAAAATAGTGTCTTTGGTCATCGATTTCAGTGAGCAAAAGCCGTTTTTGCTCTCTAGAGAGTAGAGAGGCAAAGTGATTTGAATTTCGAACACAATTTTATTGGCTATGAAGAAGTTGGTGTGTTCTGAAACTTATTTGTGTACAATTTTTATTTAACTGAGATGCACATAATTTTTAATGTTATTTATTGAATTTTAACTTTATAAATTGTATTTTTTCAATAATATTTTAAATAAAATACTATTATAGAATAATAAGTCGTAAGTGAGTTTTTTTTTTTTTAAATATTATTACAATTTGTTTTTCATAAATATGTCACACACACAAATTTCGAACGCAACTCTTTTAATAAAAATAAAAAAATACAAAATGGCGGGATGTAGAAGTTTAGAGTTTACAGTCAAATGGAGAATGCGTTGTGACGTCATCGATAAATGCCATCTTTGTCTCTCTCTTTTGTATGAGGTAAGTGAGATGGCACTTATAGTTGTCATTTTTCTTGCGACAGTGGTGTTCACAACACATTTTCCATTTGGTTCTAAACCTCTTGGTAAAGATTCAACTAAATATTTTCAACTTAAGTTGTAAACTTTTGCAAATTTCTATTTGTGATCTAATAGTCTGTTTAATTACAAAGAAATGAGTGACCCCAGTGATGAAGGTAGTTGTCTTACGCCAAAAAAGTTGAAAGAACAAGTTTCGAATGCCGAGTTCAGCTATTTGCCTGAAAAATCTAAAGTGAAATACAAAGAGTATGTAAAAGTAGTGAAATATGTAAAGGCGTACGAATCCTTCAATAATTGGCGCCTCTCAAAAAATGCAAAAACATATTCCGAGACCGTGATACTATCATATTTCATGGAACTATCTAAAACAAGAAAATCCAGTACATTATGGAGCATTTTTTCTATGATAAAAGCTGTCTTGAAAACGAAACGTGACCTTGAAATAGAAAAATTTCTGAATGAAGCACCAGACAGTAAATACCTCGCTTTAAAAGTAAGTAAATTGATACAAAAGCTAATTTATTTCAAAGAAAACCTATCTAACTGTACCTATCTAAAAATAAGTAAACTAAATTATTGTTATTTTTTACAGGTTGTATTAATTATTGGCATAAATGGTGCGTGCCGCTCAAATGAATTGTTGAATCTTAAGGTAAACGACGTTGAAAAGCATTCGGACAAATTAATATTAGTAAAATTATTGAATACAAAGACTAAAATCGACAGATCATTCGTCATTAGTGAAGAATATGTGAATGTGGTGGACAAGTATATGGCATTACGACCCGCTAATACAAAAACTTCAAGATTTTTCTTACATTATGATAATGGAAAAAGTAAAAAACAGCCCATAGGCATCAATAAAATCGGTGATATGCCAAAAACGATTGCTAAATTTCTTCAGCTTCCGGACTCCCATCTTTACACTGGGCATTGCCTGAGGCGGACGTCAGCAACACTCTTAGCTGACTCAGGCGCTGATATTACAGTTCTTAAACGCCATGGTGGCTAGAAGTGTAACAAGATTGCAGAAGGATACATCGAAGATTCTAAAGTTATTTAATATGCTAACTTTTAAAATTTGCGATAGTGGCGCCCCGCAAAAAGAACTCCTTTTGTGAAAAGCACTCTACCTATCAGTCACAGTTCCCGATTGAGCAGAAATTTTGCATACCGGGAATCGGATGACAATGCAATAATTTTATGACATGGAAGTGATCTGAAGTCTGATGATGGAGCTGAAAGGTGAAATTTGATAGATATATTATAATAAATAGTTTGAGTACGTAGGTATATGATAGTTTCATTTCAGAAAATTTCATTTTAGTTTTTTTTATACAACGATGTAAGAAGATGAGCAAGATGCTCTCCTGATGGTAAGAGATAACGCTGGGATTTAACGAAGGTTAAATTCTGGGTGCACTGCTGAGTCATAAAATGTTAAGATTCTTCAGCCCAGTAATTTCACTAGCCACAGTGCCCTCCTACCGAAGCACAGTAATGTCTGCACATCACTGTTCAGGCGGCAGAATAACTGACACTGTTGGGGTACTAGCCGATCTCCTGCAGAGGAAGTCTACCCACGGTAAAGAGATCACCATTAAATGACGCGGAAAAAAGTCAAGAGTAACTGTACGGAATCAAGCTGTTATTATTCCGTATTTTTATTAGTTTTTCTGATTTAAATGATAATTTGATATATTTTTGTTTACTGTATTTAATCTTGATGTACTATATGTGTAAGTGGTAATTTATTGCCGTTCTAATTTGTACTGTGGTATAGGTATAACGATAGTTCTGGGACTTATCCCAGGACGTCTCTGAAATCTAAGTATTATTCACAAAAAATGTTTCATAATATTATTTACTAGCTTATGCTCGCGGCTTTGCCCGCACGGCAAAATCCTTTCTTAGCAGTGGTCTACGTCATGAAACCTTTCTATGTTCCAAATTTCAACCCAATCCATCTAGCGGTTGAGGCTGTACGTTATACAGATACATCAGTCACTAGCTTATTCTCATGGCTTTGCCCGCATGGACGGGTTACGTTTCATAATATCTACGGTCGTTTCAACTACGGTCGATATAACTACGGTCGATTCGCATAAGTTCATTTCACATATTGGACGACTCGCTTACAGTGCAACTCGCCTGCGGTTGATTAAACTATGGGCATGTGAACTAATGGGCGATTCGGCCAATGTTCATTTGATATATTGGTTAATTCAACTATGGACGACTCACCTACGGTTTATAAATTCTTTGCTACGCGTGTTTTTAGTACAGTATTCAGGGCAAACCGAAATCTGTTGGTTAGGTTAGGTTTGAACAGTGACCACAATGCGCGAGCCGAGCGAGCGAAGCGAGCGTGCCGCGGCAGCGGCCGGCGAAGCGCCAGATATTTTTCTTATTACTGAATTATTTATCCTGTGTCATGGCATCTTCAGGCATTTTGGCATCTTCTTTCATCTACCTCATCATGGCAAAGTGGCATAATAAAAACAACACGTTTCTGAATTCTGTACTATAAACAAGTATTTTTTAGCTGTCATACCTGACTAGCAGCCGGAAACGTGGTCTAAAAATACGTGAACGGTCCGTTAGTTCGGTCAAAAATAGGCAAATCGTCCAATAGTTTAATCAACCATAGCTCAATCGACCGTAGCTGAGTTAACCGTAGGCGAATCGTCCAATATTGATTTCAACCAATAGTTATTATGAACGTAGGCGAAACGTCCAATAGACATTTTGAATAGTAGGTGATTCGATCGTAGTTACATATTGGCAAGGTTTGCCAGCCTTTACTAATTCTACGCCCATTAAGTCGCAGAAAACCCGTGAATTGAATCCCTCTTTTCCGTGGAATTGGAAATCGAATTAAATGGTCTGTATCAAATTCATTAATATATGAATAATTTACTGTCACGCGCTACGAAGTGCGCGCGGGTCAGCTAGTCCAAATAAATAAAACTTGTGCTATGCTATGCGGGACTTTGTATGTATTAATACTCGCAATAACTAAACATCACATTAACATAATGATTTACCCAAGTAAAATACTACCTATTTCGATGTTAAAAATAACTCAATTATAAGTAGGTTCAATCTAAAAAATAATTGAAGTTTAAGATGCATTTTTATGGTAATTATTATTATGCGATATTCATAGGTGCTCGGCATCCTACTTATTGTAATGAATTTAAAAGAATTTTAAATTGTCTTTCTTCATCTCAAAATTATTGACCCCTAATTTGGGATCATGTAGTCAGATACCTAGCCAGGATTAATTGGCACAGAGTACTTAAATATTAATTACAACGCAATAAAAATATTTTACGAATATTAAAATATACCTGTGTTTCTATAGTTAAACGTCTACTAGAAATACTATTATAAATCCTAACTAAATTTATTGTATACATAGGTAATAGGTATACTCAATTATAATGCTTTATGGAGATGTTCGTAACATGAAGAGGATAATAAAAGGCCTGGGAATTGTGAATGCACATTAAAAATAAATATCACTGCCACGGACGTTTCCATTGCCTCAAAAAAATCCAAAACTACTAACTTTTGATTTGTGATAACACATAAGTTAATTGTTAACCTAAGTTTTCATTCAATAAATCGAGTTTTTACTTACGATTTGTAGGTTTTGCCGGCCACGTGGTTTTGTTTTAATTTGGAGACGAACGGTCCTATCATGGAACAAAATACTCTACGAGGGTCCTATGCTGTCGCGGTCTCCACGACGACAGGCCATTCCTCGCCGCATGCGCTGGCCTTATCATACGGGTCGCACTTCATATTCTACCTGCACCCAACTCTGTCACTCACACCCAATTTACATATCTCCGTCCTTCTCGTTTGTCACTTGTTAGGGGCCTTTACGAACTTGTTAGCCGAGTTCTATGTTACTCAATATTGATCTTTACGTAGGAAAGTTTAACGATCAATGTTCAATATTCAAATTTCAAACCACATTGTTAGTTGTTAGCAGTTAGTGCTTAGTGTTTAGAAGTAGCACTAGGCAGATCGTGGCATGAAGTTAGGTTCAATAATATCAAATTACCCGGCAAGTTTCATACAGGTTTACAGTACTGGAACAGTATAAATTGATGATTATTTTAATGTTGTGTCTTTTCCGGTTTAAACCTGTTAGAAAATATGTAAAAATACTAACTTAAAGGGTCATTGGGCTTGTATTATTGTGTATAAGTATAAGTATAAGGCCTTATTAGGAAAGTCATTAGCTATGATTTGAGCGCCATACAGGTGATGTCCCGTGAAAATTTACGGTTTTTGAATTATTTAATTTTTCGAAAAATGGATGTCACATTTTAAACAAATCAGAACAAATAACCCTGTATAATTATGTATTTTTTACTAGTTGATACATTTTAATAGATTTTTTGAGATATAAAAATTACAGCAATCTCGAAATCACAAGTGACCAAAAAAGCTCAAAACAATGAAAGGTTTTGAAAAAATATATATTGAAAATTTACAGATTGCGACTGGAAAGCTACTAGTAGAATTCACTCTTGAATTCAATCGTGAATAATATTATTCGAAATTGATATGTTCAGTTCCCCAGTATAGGAAATTGATTCAACCTTGGATCTCTTATATCTATCATCTATTAACAACCTTTTATTTTCTGGAAAACTTTCCAGCTTATTACGATCACTGCTTTTTGCATTATTAACCACTGACAAAAAAATAGTGGGTAAAGCCTATGAAATATTTAGGTATTAAAAAGTGGATTTCGAAGAAAAGATTTTTGGAGAAAATTGGATGAGTCCAATGTTGTTTTTTTTAGCTGAGGCTAAAAAGATTACAATTTGATATATTATATATCAGTAATGAGTATGCCTATGCTGAGACTTTTTACAAGCTTTAATTTACTTTCACTTGTCTGTAGTCTGTCTGTCTGTACACAAATCTTGCAAGTTTAATTTGACCCACTTTCCGGTATCCGATTGACCTGAAATTTTATATGCATGTATAAATCGGATAACAATGCTACTATATTATTATGACATCGACCTGATCTGATGATGGAGCTGAAGATGGAGGAACTCCGTAATTAAACGACGCAACCCCATCGAGTTTGGGCTCATTTGATTCGTCTTGACGAGTACTTTAGTGCTGGATGGTAAAAATAATAAAGCTTCGTACCTTTGAATACCTAGGCACAGATAAAAGAATACCTAGGTAACACAGCGTTTATAATGAGCAGGCGTTATTATACAACAGATTTACAGATTTAGCTTGAAGCTAGTTAATTTGATTTAGGTTCTAGTTCTAAGTAATAGCATCATCAAAAATGTCGTACTGACAAGTTGTAGTTATAGCTGGGCATACTGCATAAATACCTACCTAAATTACAGGCCATAGGTGAATGGTGAAAGTATATTATAGGAATGTACCTAAGTATCTATTAATTAAAGCCTAAGAATCTATTAATTATACAAAGTGCTCTTAAATTTTACTTAACACATAGCCTCTCGATTATTATTATTATTTTGAATATCACAAAAATCATTGAGCTTTAATGTATCTAATATCTATAGATATGATAGTTCATAATATTGCCTCTATAATACTACATAATGTGTTACACCGAAACACCAAAAGTGATACATGGCTTCCTGACCTCCCCTCTCCCTGGATCCGCCTTTAAGACTATCTAAAATCTAAACCACGGTTTGCACAATTACGATGACAGTTACTCAGGTATATAAAAGTGCTCTTTATAGTTATATTCTTTTTAGCTAGTGTGCTGTAACATTGTCCCTTTTTCTCAATAAAGACTAAATTATTCCTCACAATCACAGTATCTTCAATGTTCCTCTATCTTGTTCGAAATATATAAAAGGTAAATGTGACTGATTGACTGACTGATCTATCAACACACAGGCCAAAACGCTGAACGGATTCCCTTGAAATTTGTAATATAGATAGGTTTTCTGATTTAGACCTCCGCTTAGAAAGGATTTTGCCACGCGAGCAATGCCGCGAGCACAAGCTAGTAATAATATAAGTATATAGAATTTACCTAAATAAATTACCTATCTACTCGTATTTTCCAGTGTCAATGTGTTATTTCGAGAAAATGACACCCTTCACGATGGCAAGCGCGTGCGCTGCGGGAATCGAACCATAAAGTGTGCTCTAAATTTCACGCCTCGTCGCTGGTACAATGCAAATTGAGGGATTGACAGATTTAATATACTACATTTATTTACCGACCACAGTGGATTATATACATAATATTAGAAAACATGGCTCTCATTTAGAAACGCATGAAAATGTGTCAAACCAGACCATAATAATACTCGTTACTCGGCGCATCGTAAGGTCCTTTGAGGCAAACTAACATAATATGGATTTACATACTTATTTTTTATCCGGTTGGTAATGGATATGTACGTCGGAGTAGTGAACTATAGAGTAAAATGCGACAGATTATAATAACTATTGACAGTAGTAATTGTGTAAAAGAGCGTTATGGGGTATGCGTCGGCGCGGCGCAGTGAACTGACCTAGTGGAAGCACGTTGAAAGCGATATGGTATAATGACGGTGGTGGAAGGTGGAACGGGAGAGGGCGGCGAGTCGCGGTCGGCGGCGAGGCGCGTACAGTGCGCGCGCACCTCGCCATGCGCACACGGCCGCCACATGACGCGTCGGCTGGCGCTGCTGCTCGCGGTGCTGGCGTGCGCGGTCGCTCTCCACCGCCCGCTGCCACCCACCTACGATGACTCCTACTCAGACTCCGCGGACGACCTCTGGGATGACTTCGATGAGTCCCCCGAAATCTCATCCACTCCCGCTCCGCAACCGCGCACGCCGCCGCCGAAACTAAAACTGAGGGCCAAAGGTCCGAAGGTTAACGTGACAGTGAAAAACAAAAGTGACGATAAAAAAGTGATAAAGACTACACACATTAATATAGAAAGCCATACGAACTTTATAGTGACTAAGCCTCCGGTGACTAAGCGGCCCCAGCATTATGTGTTAGTGCACTCGTCCGAGCAGCTGATAGTGCAGAGCACCAAGAAGCCGGCGAAGGTAGTGTCGACGCGGCGGCCGCCCACCACTCGCCGCCCAACGACGCGTCGCCCGCCCTCCACTCGGCGACCCTCTACGCGCCGCCCAGAGACTCGTCGTTCTACAAATCGTCCAAAAACTACTAAATCTAAGCAAACAAAAAAGACTACTTGTCCTCCGAACGACGCTGGGTGGCTCTCAACATTTTTTAATAATAAAAAAGTGTCAAAGGCTCCTAAGAAACCATCCAGTCCAGGTTAGTCTGTAGTAGTGATTATTATTATTTCTTTTATTTTCTATGCTTTGAATAAACTACTTTTTATTCTGTTTTAAACTATATTAATAAATATTTTATTTTATAGAAAAAACTTTATTTAATTAGAAGAATTGAGAATTTTAAACAAAAACTTAGTCTCTAAACATTCACCGTGCTGTTTCACGCAAAGATTTGGGAAATTTGTCTCAGACAAAGTTTCACGAAATGTTTTGTCTGGCTATAAGTATTAAACTGTAGCAATAGACTGACGTATTATCGCTTAATATCATTAACTATCTGTATCTGGCATAAAAAAGGTAATAAATAAGAATATATTTACTTACCTAATTAGCTATAATTATACAAAATTATGGGTCAATTTAATTTTATGGGTTGTGCGCAAGAGTAGAAGTTAGCAGGTTAAGGTCGTAGAGATGGCAATAAAAAGTAGCTGTTAGAGAGGCCTCTTTACTCTTTAATAGTACCGGTATACCATACGTACAATGTTATGATAAACTCAAGTTTTGAAGCACGAATGGCACCGGCCTCGAAATACGAGTAACATTCAATTTTTAACAGTTAGTCATAAGACGAAAGATCTTGAAACTAACAGTTAAAAAATCGAATGTGCTCGCTTAATTAATGATTTTTATTTTGTGTTAACACGATCCATAATTTACGATAGTTATATAAATATTTGGTTTTATCCCTTAAAAAGTTTTTTTCTATAGGATATAATTTTTGGCGGGCCTAAGTGGTAAATCTCACTTCATTCCAAATTTTATTCAGGCTGCCTTGAACATGAAAACATCCAACCATTTATAGTGTAGAAAATATGTGCAGTACAAAAAATAGATGTACGAAACCTTAAAAATAAACCAAAAATAACATAGTAGGTATTTTAATTGATCAGCTACCTGAGCAGGGTCAATTTCTCGAACAAAACATACTGTAAAATTTTCTTTTTACAAAGATCGATGCTCTACGAGAAAAAATGATCGAATAAAAGTACCTAGAGTGGGAGAAGGGCAGGAAGATGATGATGACACAGGTGTGACAGGGACTTTATAGGTGAACTAGCTTTTTAGACGCTGGTTTATTCTTGTAAAGAAATCCTTTCTAAGCAGATGTCTAAGCCGTGAAACTTATCTGCGTGCCAAATTTAATCCAAATCCATTCAACGATTTAAGCTGTGTTAATAGATCAGTCAGTCTGATTGACTGGCTGCTTATCCTTATATTGAGAGCTATCTCAAATCGTGAAGATTTATGTGCAGATATAAAATTTTCTTACAAACGCATTCTAAGAAAGATTGAGAGCTTTATAAATCAACCTATAGGAAGATATTTCCAGAAGTTGTTAAGTGAAAAACTTTCCCCTAAAACACTTAGATGTCGCGTCGTATTAAATGCTAGCAAAAGCAAGATAGTAAAAGATGCCTCTTGAACCGTAACTGATGGGTTTCTAACAAGGCAAGGTGATCTCCCCAAAACATGGGATTATGAAAGCGTAAGCATTCACGTAACGTAGATAATAATGTTCCTACTGTCACTGGATTTAATCACGAATCACGATTTCGATTGTTTTTAAAGACATTAGTTCAATCGTTATTACATCAGTTACATTGCTTAGAATACGTAAATTACATAGATTTTAAATTGTTTCTTTACGCAATACGAGTGGATAATAGCTACTATCATTTTTTTTAAGTCAGTTTTTTATACACTTTTTAGCGATATAGGCACACATGTTTATATAAGTACTACCTATGTGTGCCCTAAGATTTCGCCAGCTAAGACATCCTGTGGGAAAACTTAGATATTATAATGTCGCCTAGTGTTCATCCAGGTTTCCCATATAAGAACATAGGTAGGTACCGAGTTTCATCACAATCGGTTCATTGGTTTTGCGCGTCGTTTTGTGAATGAGCAACAAATATGATGTGTACATTTGTTGCAACGTTCATCTTTTTATAATACAAGGGGGTGCAAAATCAAGCATACATTTTTTTTTGTTTAGAACTAAATTGGATTGTTTATTAATTTTGCGCCAGCCTATATAAAGATTTGTAAAGTTAAAACTTTTATCGATAAATAATAGATATACTCGTACAAGTTAAGTATTCCTAACGTCATGTCATCGCTATAAGTCTAGACGACTGTTAAAGTTTTTTCTTATCTAAAGTTAGACAGCTTTCTCTTCTGATGTACCTAATGATGGATCAAGTAGACACGTTATTAGTTAAAATCATTGAACCCAACTCTGTTAAATACCTTCTCTAGTTACTAGCTGACCCGGCGCACGGCGAACCGCCTAAGACGAAAGAAATCCTATTGAACAAAAAAAAAATTACATAATATTATTTTAATAGACTTACGAAAATATTTAATAGTTTGGCAATGTAAATAATTATGTAAATGGTACCAATATTTTAATATTAAAAAATAAGGTAATGCATATAACATGCCGAAAATGCCTCAAAAAAATCAGTTTGTAATTTTTTTGGTGTGTTTTGGTTTGAGCTTAGTGTCAGTCAGTCATATTTTCCTTTTAATATATTTAGATGATAATAATAGCAGTTGTTTAAACGCTAGATATTAAATTTGTAGATAAAACTTCGTTTTTTTTATTATATAAGTCCTATTAAATTATCGACACTAATTTAAAGAATAATATTATATTAAACATAATTTAACTTGCAGCAAGCTAAATTATAAATTCACATCTGACATAAATATATTGTGTGTTTACTAAATACGTTATTAAGCGAGGTTAATTCCCATCACGTATTATTTATGGCCCTAAGTACCACAATTATTTATCTTTACACCTAAAACGAGTAGACTGCAAACTCCTGCTTATATCATGAATGTTACGATGAACGGCTCTAACAATTTTACACTACAATTCTACAATATCAATGTTCACAGCTCAACGTTCTATGTTACTGACATTATAATTATTTGTTCTCAATACCTCATTTGCATGCGCAGTTTGTTTATGAAAGGATTTCTTGAAAAGTAGGTAACTTTAGGAGTAAAATCCTAGTAACTAATAGGATACTTGTAGGTAAACGTTTAAAAGAACGTAGGTTTTTGTAATTCGAAGCGAAAGATTGGACATTTTTCTGATCTGTGAATTGGACGTATACCTACCTACAGCTCCCGAAATTTGGAATATTTGCCAAAGCATAATTTAAAGGAATCTTCACCAAATATTTTCGTACACGTTCATAACTGTTAGTCGATGTCATCATCATCTGTGTCTATATTGTCCTTTGTCCTACAGCTGGGCATCGGCCTCTTCTCTCCTTTAGCGTGCATTTGGGTGGCGTTTCTTGCATGAAATTACAGAATGATCTCATCGTAGACGTTTATTATCAACAGATGCAGAGCACTCGTTTTAGGGCCACTGTACTTTGTGGCAATTAATTAATTGTTGACTAAACTAAAACTTTCACGGCATTTGCAATTAAAATATTTAAATAAAATAGTATAAAAGGTACATAGTTGTATATATAATTAAAAATTTGCATAAATTTAATGTGTACCTTTATAGGAAGGTATAAATGTAGCTAATATTATATAGAACGTTACTAAAATATTTTGTATGGTAGGTAGCGGTACATTTACTGTAAAAATAATATTAACTGTTAAATTAACAACTTACAAACTAGATTTTCATATAGGATCGATCTGGTATTGGGCGACTAATATTGAAAGTAGGTTTGATTTACTGGGCGCTACAAACCTCTTTCTCGTATTTATAAACGATGGCCAATGAATGATAATAAGCATAATCAGCAGGGCTATTCACTTATTCCGTTAGGAAACCGAACCAAAGACCGAATTGTTAACAAGTGAAATTAAAAAAAAAACCTTTTTAATAACAAGTTTTTATTATTATTACCATCCAGCACCAAAGTACTCGTCAAGACGAATCAAATGAGCCCAAAGTCGATGGGTTTACGTCGTTTAATTACGAAGTTCTTATGGCCACCTTCCTGCTCCATCATCAGACCAGCTCCATGTCATAATAATATTGCATTGTCATCCGATTTGTACATGCATGCCAAATTTCAGCTTGGATCAACTTAAACTTCCAAAAGAGTACGGAACCCTGACGGATAAGTGAATATCCCTGCAGAGTTCGCTCTGCACGCTCGTTGCATATATATTTATTACCTTCGGTACTAGTATTCTTTTATCTGTGCCTTCGGTAAGTCGTCCACACAGTGGTGTGTCAGCTCATAAACTTCTCCTTGCCATATTTATTCTAGCTCTCATAGTTTTTAAGAAAAACTCAAAAGATCTAAAAATAGGGACATAAAAGTGAGGAGGAGAGGTGGAAACATTGTCGTGGGGGTGTTTCTACTAAAATTTCTTCTTATGAACGGTAAAGCTATACGCATGCCAAGTTTCATGATTTCTGCCTGTTGGGCCGGACTAATAGGCAATCTCGCAAAATGTCCACATAGGTAGGTACATTATCGAGCCGAGTTAAAGATATAAATTTTAATGTTCTTAGAGTAAGCTCATATATTTATTACTCATATAAAAATAAGTGTTTATTAGTATTAAATGTAAAATGATCGTGGACTTATTTTCCTTAATAGATTGCTAAGAGGAAAATCCGCGGTGAAGCTTTACCCAGCGCACTTCAAAGTTTCTAACTGGTTTATTAAATTAATGTCGCCCAATAAGCCTGAGGCTGCGCTTATCGGTACAGGATGTTGTTATACTTAGAACATAATATTAAAAGAAGAGGGAAAGTCCTGGCTGAGTTAAAAAATCTTTTAGTTAGGAGAGAAGGCTAAGCAATGTTATTTAGCAGTATTAAACCGACATAATTTTTAATATATAACTTTAAAACTGCTCGACAAATTTCGATAAAATTTTAAAAGGAGTCTCGATGAATTGTGATTTATTTACTCTAAAAAAGAACTGGATAAATTTACTATTTTATGTGACACATAATATTTTGGCTACCTATCCCTCCAGCATAGGTTTAAGTTTAGATTAAGTATTTTTATATGAGTTTTAGATTACCTATAGATTTAGTTCGTTCCTAAGATTTTTTATTTCTCATATTAGAGGTATAATGTTATTATGTTAATAAATGAATATTTCAAGAGATTTTTCCACCATAAAAAATCCAAAAAAATAAGCAAATTTCATTATTTTTTAACTCATGCTGCCTTTCAGAAATTTGAGGATCTCCATGACTAAGTTATATACTTAATACCTATTACCTATCATCTTTTATTTTAGGTTCAGCTGTCTTCACATTATCCAACTTTAATCCACACCTTTTCAATAAATCATAAGTGAAACCGCAGTACCAGGAATGCATAATACCACAGGAAGTGGCCGCGGCTCGCGACAAGTACATACCACAGTACATGCGCCTAGTTCCTAGGTCTAGTTCCACGGATCGCACCCGCCCCGGCTCTCGCACGCATCACGTCGCTTGCCCCACTGACATTAAAAACGTTTCTCCATAAACGTAATAGTTGCTCGTATAAACTATAAACGCCTGTTTAGGGGACCGCTTACTTTCCATCGAATTAGCGAATTGCTATATCTAATGACTTATGTTAACCGCAACATGCAATATTTCTGCAGCGAATAAAAAACAAGTGAAATTTAAAAAAATACTTTTTAAAAACAAGCTTTAATTATTGTTATCATCTTGCATCATAAAGAACTCGTCAAGTCGAATCAAATGAGCCCAAACTCGATGGGGTTGCGTTGTTTTATGACAGAGTTCCTATGGCCACTTTCCAGCTCCATCATCAGATCAGCTCGATATCATAAAAATATTGCATTGTCATCCGATTTACACACGCATGCAAATTTTCAGCTCAATTGGAAACCGGGAAGTGGGTCAAATTAAACTTGCAAGATTTGATTACAGACAGACAGACAGACAGACAGACAGACAGACATACAGACAGACATACAGACAGACAGACAGACAACAGACAGGTGAAAGTAATATAAAGCTTGTAAAAATCATACCACATCAAATCAAGCCGGCCGTCGCGTCGGAATCTTTTCTATGTACATATATTAAATACTAGCTGTGCCCAGCGGTTTACCCACTGTCCTACAGCCTATGTGTTATTCCAGAGTTTAAGCTATCTCTACACCAATTTTCAGCTCCATCGGTCCACCCGTTTAGGCGTGAAAGAGTAACAAACACACATCCAGACATCAATTCTTACAAACTTTCACATTTATAATATAAGTAAGATTAACCGATTACCTACAGTTACCTACTGAAAGGCGCCTCAATCAATTTGGAATTATTTCTTTGTTTGAAAGGGTAAGTTACAGATTACAGGGTGGTAAATTTACAATCCCGATAGGTCGTGCGGTTTTCATTCTGTTATGAATTAAAATGTGCGTCTCACACACTCCTATTGCAAGCGTTCTTGACGTCGTTTTGATTATTTTTTTAATTAGCTGTTTTAATTTTATTGAAGTTTCGTCCTTATTTTGTTCGCTTAAAGTTTAAAGTGATTGTGCATTGTTTTTTTTTTTAATAAGTACTCGTATTACGTAATAAAAGGATAAGGGGCCTGTTAGATTCAGCTAATTAAAGCGATGACCTTAAGATTTAGCCAAACTTATATTGCAGGCACATCACACTTGGAGTAAGTGAGAGCACTTGTAGCTCAGTAAGATGATTTAGATTCAATAAGCGCGAGCCTCTCAATTTTTAATAAGTTACAAAATTAATCTACATTAATTTTGCAGGCTTCTTCTCTAGACTATACAACTGGATAGTAGTTCCTACCAAGTCTTGGTTCAGCGGGAGCTGGTTCAGTACACCAACTAAACCTAAGGCTCCAGTCACGACGACTACCACGGAGATGCCATCAACTACACAACCCAACTGGTTCCACGCCCTGTTGGCCACTGAGGATATGGACGCAGAGTATTATCCTAATGATGCCAGTACAAGTATGTTAAAATATTATTAACTTTAATGCTTACGTGCCTGTGTTTTTTTACGGTGGTAGGGTGTTTAAATAAGATATTATGCCTTCTGGATTAGTTTACCTAACTTAATATTCTGTTCCGATGCGCTCTGGTTGAAAGGTTTAGGCCATGGAAATCACTGAGCTAAATAGACTTAAAAAATCTTATGACTCTATCTAGCGTCACCAGTGGGAAAGTGACTCCTTCTTCGTACCTTATAAATGCCTAGATCAGAACACTGCGACTGTACCTATAATGTACAGGCATCAGGGAAGCATCGGACTTATTTTACCATTTCGGTCTTACAAAATTACAATTGGAAGGAAGTAGGTACTGTTTATTTACGAAACCTAGTTTGGACGTTTGTGTCGATTTCCCACGTGCCATAACCGTTATCATTTCCTATGTATACACACATAGAAACCTAGTAGGTACCTATTAGGTTATATTCGCGGTCTTGTGAACATTTCTTAGTACTCACGGAAAAGTAGTACGTAGTGATCCTCTTTACTACTTTTTCACACTACATCCGATTTGAGTCCTATCCGAATTCTTAAAATACGGTCCGGCGTAGAACTTAGATCATTTTATACCAATAGAAACTTTCGCAATACAGCCGAATTCTTGAAATGACTGTAATTCGTAAGCTACTAAATAAAATGTCTAGATACGCCGGATCGTCGTTACAATGATTCGGGTCGGAGTAGAATCGAATGTAGTGCGAAAGCTC
Organism: Hemithea aestivaria; assembly: GCA_947507615.1. NCBI lineage: Eukaryota > Metazoa > Arthropoda > Insecta > Lepidoptera > Geometridae > Hemithea > Hemithea aestivaria. Next base: position 9,641,076 of record OX382331.1, read on the forward strand.
TCTCAGGCCAGAATCACACAGTTTTATAGCACGTATTTATTATTGTATCTATAAAAATATTTATCAATAACGTTCCTTGTTGAATACCGGCCTCAGTTACGTAATAATTGATAATAAGATAATTGTAAAAAACAAATCAACGAACTCATCTCTCTAATGAAGCATCCAGATGAACTCATTTCTAATTCTAAACGCCCCTGACTGAGTGCGAAAGTGAACATTATCATTAGGAGTTATATACTAAAGATGTCTCACTTTCTTATTACATAGCACGTCATGTTTATCTATTCTTACTGCCTGCTTTCTTAACATATCTAATTATCCAGCTTATCGCTGTATCAAGTGTCTCGTTAATAAGTGCATTTAACATTTTTCAGATAAGAGAGCGGCGAAGAAACCGCTAAAGAAAAACTATAAAGGGTATCAGTTGTTACGCACCTACCCAGATGTCCAGTGGAAAGTGAACGAGTTGCTGGACTTACAGGAGGAAGCACAAGGGTCAGGCCTCATGTGGTGGACTGTGCCTTCTCTCAATGGCTCCACAGATCTTCTCGTGCCTCCTGATCTCCTAGTTGATGTAAAGGATCATTTGAAGTCCGTTAAAATTGACTTTGATGTAGTCATATGGGACTTGCAGGTACCTACATATTTACGATACAAAATTAAGTTATTAATAACTAGGCGAGATCTGTAATTTGAATCGTGTAAGTCTCGATTCCATAGGAAAATCGGGATAATAATGGATATCATTAAAATGTGATATCCCCTATCCGTAATTCCAAGGTCTGACCTACCCGCCTACATACAAAATTTCATCTCAATTGGTTCAGCAGTTTGCACCCGCATACAAAATTTTAACTTAATATTATCGCTTGGATAAGTGTATCATGAAGTATTTTAAGGGTATATAGTTGAACCTTCACAATTATTTGAATTTTAAGATGTCTATGAGAATAATTAATGGAATTAGGCATTATTTTGTGGATATGAGAATAATACCAAAATGGAATTTAAACATTCTTCTTTTTCAGAAAGCAATAATGTATGAGAACCCTCGGATGTCGAAGAAACAGAGGCTCGAGTTGGAGCAGATCCGAGGGCACCCGATGACGTGGCGTCGTTATCATCGATATGCAGACATCCTGCGGTACCTAGAGTATTTGCAACATTCGCACTCCGAGTTCGTTGAGCTAGTTCCTCTAGGACGTTCTTCTGAAGGGCTTCCATTGGTCGCTGTCAAGGTAAAAATCTAATGTTCTTTATGTAGATACTTTATTAAATGATAAACCAATTAAAGCTGGTGGCACTCAAAAGATCAATAAATGTCGTAACCAAGATGGACATTGTAAACACATTAAAAAATCCTATGAGTTTCTTGCTCGTTAATTCCATAGAAATGCTTTCTTAACGGGTGGTAGAGTCGAAAATAGAACTAATAATAATTGTGAAATTGACTAGGAAAGGTGCTTTTAATTGATTATACTTACTCGTCAGTAACATCTTTACTTCAAGTAATTTCTTCCATTTGTTAAGGATTTTCCGCATCGTCAATCGCCGTAGAGTGAAAGCCGGCAAAGTAGCTATAATATATTATTGGCATAAGTAATATAATATTATAAATGTTTGTATGTATAACGGAAGCGGACTTTATTTGTAATTAAACTATTATTATTTACTTTGACATAATAATATAATATGTTCCTATTAATATAATTTTTTATTTTTAACACACTTGCATGGAACACCTGTGGCATTAATATCAATGGCGTCTATCTGTCTCACCTTAGATTTGCAGATGATCTTGTTTTGTTTGCTGAAAATCTGGCTGATCTCCAAAACATGCTACAAGACCTTTATAGAGCATCATTAAACGTAGGTCTGAAGATGAATATGACTAAGACCAAGGTCATGACAAATATTCCCAGGACTTCAACTTCAATAATATCTGTTGGAGGTGAAGAACCGGGGATGGTCGAAGACTATGTGTACCTTGGTCATATTTTATCTTTTGGCAAGGAACACCAAAATAAAGAGATCACCAGACGAATACAGCTAGGGTGGGCCGCGTTTGGTAAATTAGACGACATACTGAAGTCACGTCGAATTCCTCAGTGTCTGAAAACCAGGCTTTACAACCAGTGTGTCCTGCCTACCATGACATATGCTGCCGAGACATGGACGCTAACACATGAGGCTGTGTACCGCATCAAGGTAGCACAGAGAGCCATGGAGCGCACCATGCTCGGCATCAAACTTCAAGATCGAGTTCCAAACATCGAAATTAGGCGGAGAACAAAAGTTCAAGATGCCGGAACGAGGGTAATGGGACTCAAATGGAGTTGGGCAGGACACGTGGCTAGGCGCGGTGATGACAGGTGGAGTAAGATATTGACTGAATGGTGGCCAAGGACAGGCAAACGCAGTGTCGGTCGTCCAGCAGCCAGATGGATGGACGATTTGATAAAAGTGGCGGGTCGCACATGGACCAGATTGGCACAGGACAGGGTTGAGTGGCATAACATGAAGGATGCCTATGCCCAGCAGTGGGATGTAGAGGGCTGTGGATGATGATGATGATGATGATGATGATGAATATACTCGTAATTTTTTATTTTTCGTTCCTTTGTTAATGAACTCACATAATGCTTATTAATTAAATAGTGTAAATGGTACTCTGTCCTCCGTAACTCCGTTTTTATTTTAATACCAGCTTATGCTCACGACTTTTTCTGCGTGAAAAAATCTTTTATTAGCGAATATCTTCACTATAATATCAAATTTCAACTCAATCAGTTCTGTGGTTTAGCCTGTGCATTGATAGATCAGTCAGTCTCTGTTTACTTTTATATATTTAAATGAATAAATAAATTCTGAAAAAATAACATGTTAAAGAAATATTTCTATTTCAGATTTCACTGCCATCAAACGAGACTGCAAAAAGCAACGTGAGTGATGCACAGAAAAAGAAGTGGAAACTGCGATCACTGATGAAACCGGCGGTGTGGATAGATGGGGGTATGCACGCGAGGGAATGGATAGCGCCTGCTGTCGCCTTATGGATGATCAACACTCTCGTGGAAGGAGAGACGGGAAAAGGTACCTATAAACAAATCATTTTTAGGATAGCCCTTATGACTATGAAATGTTAATATTGGCATCAGATAATTCTTAAGGGGGGGGGGGGAAGGGTTTCAGCGTAAAAAAATACACTTTTTTTTGCGATTTTTTTTCTCAAATATGGATTGAACCATTTTATTTAAACCTTTTGTACATTATTGAGCACACTTTTAACAATGTTGTAAAAAAATTTCACGCAGAAATATTGAAGTATAAGCCGGTAACAGAGCTTTTCCTAGAACGTCTTGGGAAAAAAAAACAATTTACGGTGTTCACTGTAACTTGGCCGGATATTATCTGAAAATTAAAAATCATGAAAATCCATATTTGAGAAAAAAAATCGCAAAAAAAGTGTATTTTTTTACGCTGAAACCCTTACCCCCCCTTAAGATGATTCTTGAAATATCTGATTTTTTGTGACTCACTGATTTTTTTAAAATTATAATTTAAAAATATTAATATGCAAGAAATCACTAAGAGGAAACTTCTAAAATGTAAATCTAGTCCATCATAGGGCATAAATGACTATCATATCGCTCGTGTAAGTAAATCGCGAAATCATCGTGTTGTCGCGGTGATTACTCGACGACACGTGCCGCTGGTGAATCACGACCATCACTTTGCGTTGTCACAGTGACGATGATGTCGTCAGTTACACGCATAAGATTCGCACGCATTCCATGTGGGTTATACCTCATGCTCTAAAACCTCTCTTGAACGTCCATGATGTACGAACCCATATGTAGATTAAATTAAAAAAATAAATAAATCCATTTTTGTTAAGGTCCTGAGATGGAAATGCTGAAGCAAGCAGACTTCTACATAATGCCGGTGGTGAATCCTGATGGGTACGAGCACTCGCACACGCACGACCGGCTCTGGAGGAAGACCAGGTCTCGGTCCAGCGACCGTGCTGACGACTACTATGTGGGCTGGTAAGTCGAAATAGTTTTGTACTGGACTTTTATTTGGAATTTAGAGCTTTTCGGAACAAAGCCCAAAAGAAGACTTTTTTCATTTCATTTCAAGAAAGAGTTAAGAATTCGGATCAGACTGAGAAGGGGTCAGAAGGAAACTATTTTCGACTCCGATTTGAATTCATAAAATGTAGGTCTGACATAGCAGTACAACATTTCGTATGGTACTTACGCACTACAGCAGACAACCGAAATTCGATGGATGAAATGCATAAACTGTTATACAAAATGTTCTCGACTAAGCTGGATCTGAGAATTTAAATAAAATAAAATAAATCATTGGGTTAAAATTGGGTTCACACAGATCCATCGCGAAAGCGCTTTTATTTGAAAAACTTTACCTGTCTAGGTCATTCATTCAGTCTTTACCTTTTTTCTTAAAAGAATCTCCGAGTCATTGTAAGATGGTAGGTCAGAGGTAATTTTTAAATGTAATTAGAAATTAGATCTCTTTATTCTCTAGCGATGAAACCGAAAAAGCACAGACTTGCAAAAAAAGAGAATAAAAGTTTATGATATGAAAAAAATTAAAAAAATCACTACAAAAATTAAATTACATGATAAATCATTTTCTGTTGTCCAATATACTTGAAATTTTCACACCTATTTTTTTGAGTAGATTAACTCCGTTACATATGCACTTTTTGTAACATCTTGTATTAAACTGTATTCTTCTTGTTCAATATTGAATAAAAAATACAATCTCACGATGCTTGCGAATCGGAGAAATCTAATTGATTAGATCTAGTGAATTTGAATGGTTTAAAAACCCGAATAAATTAGATAAGTATGTCTAAAGGCATTCGTGTCAATGATGAAGAGCATACAATAATCTGTAATTTGTGAGAATTAGATTGCCTACTGCGTATCTAATATAATAACTAAGAACCTGTTTGCGAATAAAATTGATTAATATCTAATTCGATATATTTTAATTTATTGCTCAATTACATTTGCTTGTATTCTACGGATATTGATTAGAGTATAGTGAAAGCTATTCATGTACGCATTGATGTTTTTAATATACGGCATACAGCTTGTTCAATAAACTATTACATTAAGTGTTAGTTACCTACCACACTACGCATATTAACTTTTTTACTAAGATAAGCATCTACATATCAAGTTACATTTAAAAGTAGATGTTCGGTACATCCTGTATAGCCGACATCTTCCGCTTTTTTCGCACCTATTGCCATTTTTAACTGTTCGACGTTAGTGACTGTGTGACCGCTTTATATTATCTTTTTATTTGACTAATGTACTAGAACAAGACAGGTTTCCTGTGAAAGTTGGGTAAAAAATACTTGAGTACAACATTTGGAGCGCTCGCTGTGGTGACTTTTGAACTCTGTACGCAAATTTCAAACATTTGCATTCCACAAAAAACTGAGCGGTGTATTAAGCTTTGCCGTCGCAGTTTATGTTGTTATTATTAGGATTTTAATTAATCTTTTACGTCATAATATGTGGACTTTATATAATATAGCCTATTATAAAAAAAACACTTTCAAAATCAAAAATAACTATTTAAATAGAGGAACACTTTTACAAGTATTTTTTACAATGTTCTTTATTGAAACAATGCCATCAATTCGAAAAGTACACCCGTGAGAAGAACAGGCAAGCAAACTTACGAGGACAGGTCGAGAAGCACCAGTTGGTTTAATTAACATGCAGAAGTTTCCATGCATTTGTGTCTTCTAATATAATAATTATTCACTAAGTTTATAATAAGCTTTCTTTGACAACATAGCTTTAACATGGTTTTTTACTCCTTAACTCTGTGTTATTGCTCATAATTTTATTGTGGTTAATTTACTATTGAGAACTTTAACGAACTCATCGAGTTATGGGCACTTAATTTTCTCGATGTTAACTGTCTTGAGATCATAATCATGGAATAATTTATGTTTTTGCACATACATCGATTTTATTGGTATAAGTTATGACAATTATTAGTTTGCCGTAGCTTTTATGGTCACTATATGATATTCGGTATCAAGAAAATACTTCGTGGTTACGATGAATTAAGTCTTTATATCCAATATCCTAACTTAGCTTTGACCTATTACAACTTTTGTCACGTAGAGGAGATATAAACCGGTAGATACCTGAGCAAGTACGTGCTAAGTACCTACTTACTTAGTGAAAACCTTAGAAAATTATAATTAATTGAACTGCAAGGGAGTGGTCCTGAAAAATGAGGTTTCGTATGTAGGTATGTATCATTATAACTTGGTAATTAAAGTAGTTTCAACTACTTTCTATATAACTATGGTGTGACTATGGTCAATGGTCGATTCACTTAACTTCTTACGCTTATTGGACGACTCAACTACTGTTAAACTCACCTTTATTCTAACGGTGATTTCTAAAGTAGGCAATATCTTTACACGTTACTTGTATATTTTGTGTTTCATCATAATCAACATCAGCTGCCTATGTTCGTCCACTGCTGGACATAGGCCTCCCCCATGACACGCCACTCAACTCGGTCCTCCGTCTATCTTCTTCACCCTCCGAATATCATCACCCCATCTCGCCCGTTGGCGCCCTATTTAACGCCTTTTATTTGTACCTAAATATCACTGACTTTTTAAAGCTTTTGGATATTTCAACTTTGTATATTAATGAATATGTCAAGCGATCGAATAGCGTGCGCATTTCGTGCTCGATTTCAGGATATCCCGAAGTCGGTTTGAAGAAGCTTTTTTTAATATCACTTGTTTTTTTTACTCCAAGGTTCCCATGGAACTGGGGTCAGACTGAATGCGTGGGAGTGGACCCAGACCGCAACTGGGATTACCATTGGGGCGAGCAGGACTCTTCCCAGGACGCCTGCGCCGATAACTACGCCGGTCCTCATCCGTTCAGCGAACCGGAGACTAGGGCAGTTTCTGAGTTTCTGGCGGACCATAAAGGACTGATAAAGGTAAATGTAGTTGCTGTTTAGCTTAGTATACCTATTTTAGTCATGGTAAAATTTGCCGCGATATACACCTAGTGGTGGTGTAGTGGAGTGGTATAGTGGGGATATGCAGATTAATAATATACGTAGTTTCAAGTTTCTCTTTTAGTTAGTTCATTTTTTTTTGTAACTTGAACCCTGTGCTGGTAGTCAATTTCGGGTCCCAAAACCGGAGCAAATCACAGTAACAGGTTGTATGGCAAACCATGACCACATGGCCTAAAATATAATATGACCTCACGACTCACGCCCCTACATAGATCTAATGCGATCCACATAGGGATTTGAACCCAGGTTCTCCGGATTATAAGCCGATCGTACGCTTTTAACACCTACTACCTCATCTCATTCAATTCCCTGTGTCGTTATATTATAGTAAATATTTATGCCTCTTTTATGACCTATTAGTTTTATATTATGGCCTGTGGGCAAGAAGTGGCAAACGGCAAACGGTAGGACTTTACGTTCGTTCAATGTGTGAAAACAATTTGCAAACAGGCGTCAAATATTACAGCTTAGACCTATAAAGCCTATAGCAATATTACCATGCACCGGTGAAAACACTAGAAAGAGAAATTCTAGGATTAAATAATATTGATAGTCTAGTCACCAGTTTAATAGTAGTTTTGGTACCTACCTACCTCTATATGTTGCAATCAGTTGACATGTCGATTCCGTACGAAGACAACTAGGAAGCGTTGCAAGACGACAGCGCAGCGACTTGTTGGTTATAAAATATTTTTTTATTATGATAATAAGTATTAATTCTATTAATAGTTACTGAGAGAGTATTAAAACTATAAGGTTACTAAATGATGGGAAATATTAATAAAAATCATGGTTCCTTCCAACATTTTTTTATTTGACAGCGAGCGACTCGTAGTTGACTAATTACTTTGTCGTGAATATGAATTATATAAATCCAATAATATGAATCATCCCCTAGGCCCTAGAGAGCTATATAGCCAATAGTAGGTAATATCACGATATACCGGTGAAAATATTAGAAAGAGAAATTCAATATTGATTGATAGCCTAGAGTCTAGTCGATAGTGATAGTTTGATGGCGGTCGCTTGGTATATTTGTTACTATCATTTGCCATAACAGACATAAATACTCGTATGCAACGTAAACCTAATTTGAAATGGCTTTTAAGTTATATGATCGTAGTTTTACGGTCGCGTCGTAAAACTGATTTGATTCATTAATTGAAATGCCTAAGACCTACGAGTAAGTCTTAAGTTATCGAAATACCTAGGCTATACAATTAGGAGAGAGTACCTATAACAGATTTTTAACATCCTTTTCACTGAATTGCTAACTTAGGGCACTGGGCAAGTTTCAGCAAAACGGTTTATTGGTTTTCAACATAAAGTACTTATGGTGATTTTTTTCCCTTTTAAAGGTTTGGTCCATTACATTGATATTAATAGTAGGTACCCATCGCTAACAGAATTTCTGACAGATATCGCTATTAGCGATATGACCGCTAATTGTGTCTTGTCGTTATTGACAACATTACCTTAAAACCTGTTAATTTTATTTATGTGAAACTAAATTAACATAATATATAGGTAATACATAAATAATGAATATTTTCTATCCGTTTTCATACTTACACTTACTTAAGTTTATCTATTTCAGTCTTTGCTTGGTGAAACGCGGCCCCTGGCCTAAACCCAAGACAGACACACTGTTGTTAAAAGTTGAAATGAGAATTCATTTCAACTTTTAACAACAGTGAATCATAAATTTACTTAGCTAAGAGTCACACGAATTTCTCCTCCATTTTACAAAGCCAATTAGGTGATTTTGACGTCTATTTGACCTCACAATTACCCCCTACTGACCCTTGGTAATTTATTGTGTATACATATACCTATGTATAGATACATACATAATATATGCTCACTCGTAAATGAAGAGGTTGGCAAGTGCAATCATTTTATGAACGGTTTACAGCCGTAAAGCTAGACCGCACATTGATCGCGAGAAATTGTGACAGAATGCGTTATTCGGCCATATCGACACTTTCATGCCATTTTCTCCTAAACTTTCCTCATTTTATCAAGAGAAGAAGAATACTTTCAAGCAAGATTTATCTGTTTGTGTATGACAATCAACGAATTAGGGAAATAAATGACAATCGATAACTTTCGTTCTTAGGAATACATATGATATAACTTGCGAGGTTGTGCGTTGATAGATCAGTTATATCAATAAATTAATTGTATTATATTAAAATACTTATCATAACACTGAGCAAGACAGTCAGCCCCAAGGTCAGAATATGTTTTTTTTTCAATTATTAGAGTGTGTTTTTTTTCACAGGTGTTTCTGTCCCTCCACGCGTACTCGCAATCCTGGCTGATACCTAGTTCCCACGGGAGTACATTGTACTATCCTGACGACGGCATCCTTATGGAGATGGGGAAACTTGCCACTTCAGCCCTCGCCGACATGTTTGGCACTAAATATCAGGTACATATTAACTCATACGTCTTTATTCAAGTAAATGATAAAGGAGTAAAGAAGAAGATTGGGTATGTTCAAAGGGTAAAAAGATGAGAGCGCCTTTACCCTAGCCCCACTGATGTTAGCGATTCCGCCGCCCTATTATAGTCATAATGTAAACACTGATGTCAATATAAAAGATTAAATCACCCCTTTACTTTATCTAGGTAGCTATAAGTACCTACTTACTACTTATGTTTGTATTTAACGGAGGCTGGATTACCCACAAATCACAAATCATGGACGAAGCTTACTTATGTATTTATCGGAGAATGGATTACCTACAAATCATGGACACAGCATAATTTGACATACTATGTACTTACATAGAGGCTAATGAAAGCCAGAGCTCAGCTAGAGTCACAGACTAGTGACTAGACGCTTCGTAATTCCTACCTAATTTATTCAGATATCATTAGTCATTAGAGTAATATAATAATAAGACAACAATGACGACAAAAAATTACTTATCTCCTCTAATTTACGATGACCACCGTGGATAAAAAGTAACGAGTCATTTGTTACTTTCTCCGTTTTAAAATTATTCGTTATTTGCGCGTCTGGTTTGCAAATTTGAGACAGTCATAACAAATCATAATAGGTATATCATTAGATGCACTATGATCTCTGAAGACTGGTGCAAACTACAGCGAGTCGAACCGCGATTTGATGTTGGTTTTTAAACTTCATAGATTTAAAGAAATATCATTTTGATCATAAATTGATCGTAATAATCATCATCTTATATAAGTACACAATGTAAATTTTCACAAAACCCGAAAACTACCAATTTCTTCCTCTTATAAAATGAATTGAAGAAGTAGGGACCATCGAGTAGACTTACTAGTGGTCTGATTTTTTACTTGCGTATTTTTAAATTTCAGTTAGTTGAATAAGTTTAATTATGATTATAGGTGGGAACCGCAGCAAACATAAGGCAGCCGGCGTCAGGAATGTCTCACGACTGGGCCAAAGCTCGCGCCGGCATCAAGTTCGCTTACCACGTCGACCTGAGGGACTCATACGGCCCGTACGGCTTTCTACTTCCCGGCTCGCAGATTGTCTCGACGGCTAAGGAAACTTGGCAAGCGGTTAAGGCAATCGTAGATAATTTGTCTTCCGTATAGAACTACTGGGAGTAAATTAAGACTCTTAAAGAAGCGTTGGTGCAGTGTACCTTGTATTTTACATCATTGTGAAATCACTGACACTGTACTGGTTATGGGCAGTGTTATCTCTTACCTGATGGTAAGAGATAACACTGCTCTCCTGATGGAGAGCGTCTTGCTCGTATTCTTAATATAGACACTGAACACCTTTATGGGAGTGTTCAAACGACCCGCGCTTAACACGCGCCCGCCATGCAAACGCCCGCACATAACCGCGCATTTTGAAATTTGTTGACTGTATTATGAATTATGAATCAGATATTAACAAATATTTCGGAGAGAACTGAATGAGGCACAAGATTCGAAGGGGAATCGAGAGAAGGCATAAGTATATCCAGTAGTGGATATACTTATGCCTTAAATAGATACGATAAATAGAAGATAGAAGAAGAAAATAAAATCTCGTAGATAGAAATGCGAGTCTTATAAGAAATCTCAAATTACATTTATTAAAACAGCGGGTACGAGGTTGCACATTTGGACTCTGATAAATGGATTTGAGATTTATAAATGTGTCATAGGGCAAATTAAATGTTGTCAACAAATTTTAACGCGGATTTAACGCCAGTGTTAAGCGCGTGCGCATGGCAGGCGCTTGTTGTGTGAACGCGGCCTAATACTAATATAGTGAACAGTCGTCAGTCGTCTAACCAGTCTTGTTTTAGTTAAAGTACCTAACTATGGTCGATCGACTGAACGTCAGGAACTTTTTGTTTAGTGGACATAATTTTAAGACTGGTCAAACTCTTCTTACTTATCATGATAACCTATTAATTACCTACATACATAATATCGACTTGTGTGTTTGTGAAGAGAGTAGAGTTTAGCCATTTCAAGCATTTATAATTTATTTTTAGAGAAATACCTACCTAATTATTTATTTATTTTGCACTTCTGTCTTTATACTTGTTCTTGTAGTCCTACTTTTATGTCTGTCTTGTTATTAATTTATATTATAATATTTAGTGGGACATATTATTTATTTGATATTTTATTTATTGCTCATTTTACCCATAATATAGTAGTACCTACTTATTGAGGGGTATTTACTTAGGTAGTTAGGTACCTACCTTCCGGCTACCTAATGTGGTCCGTGGTCCTATTGTACATCAGTATTGGAAAAATATAGGTTTAATTGGAATTTATTTGCTCAAATTTGAAAATGTATTGCTCAAGTAAAATTAAGACAATAAGGATACCTAGCTCAAAAATGCCGCGGTGTACAGTTGTACTACTTACCTACTAATTATATTAAGTTCTCTATTATATACATAGATTTATTATTATGTAAGATTTTTTTGTAGATATAGAATACACAATAAAGAAATGTGGATAGTAAATATTATTTATGTAATTAAAACTTAATTATTAAATAAATGTTGGTCTTATTTTGGCGCGATTAATTACGTCGTACAGTGTAAAAATTAATAATTTTTTTTAAATAAATGATCCTTTGAATACACCGCAATCAATCTTGTTCTAACTTTTCTTTGTTTTCTATGTCCTGAAAATAAAAATCACCGGAATTCCAAAGTACAAAGGTCAAATATTAGCAAATACATCAATGTGTGAGTATAAAAATAACCATGCGTTGCGTTAAAAAAACCTCGAGTCAAAATTGACAGTACATGAGTTGACAGATTGACGAAATGTGTTTGACAGCTATCAAATAGGTTAAATAGCGAAAAAGCTGATTTTTTGTTGGTGATATTAGTATATTTGTTTTCAATTTATAAAATACACACCAAATTCAAATATCGTTAAAATGGATAATAATGTAGTGCCTAGAAATTCAGCCAAAGATAATGTCTTGGATCCTAGTCAGTTTGATGCTACGATGAAGAAACTGTTAGTCGGTCAGGGGGCTGAAAAATATGTCAACATTTTCAGGTAATAAGCCCATATAACTATTATTTACAGGTTCTACTATTTAAAGTATTTACTTTTAAAACAAATGTAACGCCTACATACTATAATACCCCTATTCCCTACCTACTGTGAACTTTTATCAGTACCGAAAGTTGACCAGCGGATTCGCCGGTACGGGATTTTATTCCCTTTATTTATCAAAATTCTCACATAAATTTTCTGTGAGAATTTAGAAAAATCCTGTTTTAGCGACTTAGCAGATGCTATCTACTAATAAAAATTTCCTATCTTTCAAACCTACCTAGTAACCTGCTAGTTTTAAGTTTTTAATTATCTGTTAATTACTAAATAAGAATTTTATAGTGGATATATTATTTCATACTTTGTGTTTAATGAATGCCATTTTTGGCTCCACATATTTGGGTCATTTAAAAACTACCAGGTAAGAAAGACTTGTGAAGAAATAAATAAAATTAAGAATTTAGAGGATTGTGAATGTGTTTATGATTTTATTGACGGAACTGGTAATTGTGAAGCTAATGGGATACTTTAATCTCTAATTAGAATATATTTGGTTCATTTTGAATACATAAATTATAACAAGTTTATTCCTTGGGTACATATTGAAATTACTTTTTACAATTAAGTGTTATCAAATAATAACATTTTTAGGCAACACAACATTGGACAAAGCACATTGGCAGTTCTATCAGATGCAGATCTCATAAAATTAGGAATAGATGATGCTGAAACACGGAACAATATAATAAATATGACCAAAGATTTACCTATATTTGAAGAGGTATCTACCAAAAAGTAAGTATTTTTGTAATTTGCTGAGCCCTGTGGGTTCACCTGTTTAAGAGCGTATATATCGAGTGACACTCTCTCGCTCACACAATTTGACGAATTTTGAAATATAAATTCATGGAATTAATTTATTGAAAATTCCTCTGAAGCAGCCCTCCATTATTGCACACATTTTAAAAGGGTTTTCAGTAGTGTCCGACCGAAATTTCGGTTTCGGTTTCGGCCGAGTTTCGGCCAAAAATCAAGTTTCGGCTGCAGTTTCGGTTTCGGCCAAATTTGGCCGAAACTTTTGCCGAAACCGAAACTCATTACGGAAGTTGTCGTGCACGCACGCCTAGCTTCGTTTCTCTCGGCAACGCTTTGGCGGACGACTAATTGTGATCTAGGAATCTTTGTTAATTCTAAATGTGTGATTTGATTATCTTTCTTGAGAATGGAATTAGAAATTTTAGTAATTATTATTTTCAATAGAGGTACCTAAAAGAGATCGATGATCCTTTAAGTACAAATAGGTACAAACTCAAGCCAATGTATTAGTAAGATTTCAAAATACCAATACTAAGTACTTATTGAAACAGTAACAATTAGTGATTTACCATAACACAAGCATTAAGTTGCTTAGCTTGGGGTTAGATGTCGCTGTGTGAAATGTCCTGAAATATTTATTTATTTATTTTATTTGATTATTATTGATAACTGATAAACATTTTGCAATGAGAACTTAATTTGAATAAATAAGCTAAGCGCTATTCAGACTACGCGCAATATAGGCTTCCTTAGTCCTGGCAAATCGAATGTTTACTTTCATCAACGAAATCTTTAAAACTAATCAAGCTATCCGTACCGTAATAGTTCTCCTGGAAAGTTCATGGTTCAAAATATATTCGTGATTTTTTTTGAGTGTTTGAAAGCCAGTAGTTTAGATTGAAGAGGGCTGGGACGCCCAAAAAAAAAAAATTGCACTCCGGGAGTGCCGGCAGAAGTGAAAACTTCAATATTAACGTTGTGTTTAATTATAAGTATAAAAATACTATCATTTATGAGGTAGAATACAATGTTTATTTATTGCGCTATCGTACACAAATATGACAATTTATATGTTGTTATTTATAATATTATATCGTTATTTATATATTACATTAAATTTTATCTCTCAGAAAAATCAACTTCCATCCATAATTTTGACGACTTTTACACCATCGTTATTATCAGAATCATCATCGCAAATTTTTACAACTGATACAATTGGTTTATGATAACTGAAGTAAGAAACAAACAGTTTTGATTCGAACCTATTTAAGTGTCTAATAAAGACCGCATCAATAGTAGTTTTGTATTTCGTTGTGCTAAAATTGCGATCATTTGACATAGTTAAACCAAATTCATTATTTAAAAATTCAATTAATGATTGATTTTTATCGTCTGCAAAATTTATATTGAAATCAAAATTAAAAAATAAAACGGGCGCGCGCTTGTCTAAGCCCCCTGTGCCGCCTAAACAGAGCAGCACACTCAGGCACGGTAGAAAGAGTGGGAGATACTAGTTCCTCTCCCTTCCCCTCGATCTTACGCTTTTTCGATCAGCATCACGTGACCCTGACGCGAGTTTTAAAGTTTTTACCCATACAAAAAAAAGTGCTCAGCGCCGCTAAAGAAGTTTTCACTTCAAAAATTACTTGAATATCAATCAAATGGATCATTAAATCAAAAAGTTTCTTAGAAACATGTCCTTCATTAAAATACCTATTCAAGTGGATTGACATGACGGTATCACATGATGATCAGCGAGAAAAAATCATCCCTATCTTACATGTTTGGGAGGTACTCAAATATTTTTTTCTAGTCTATACTGTCTCACTGCTGGGCAAAAACCTCCCCTAAATCCAGCGCCACCTCTGGCCAGTCAGTCTGGTGCGCGTCTAGATTGTCTCGCCACCTTTTTCTAGGTCGGCCTCGACGACGTCTTCTGTCTTGTGGTGCCCACTCTGTAGAGATCCTTGCCCAGCGGTCGGGGTGCATACGACTGACATGACCCACCCAATCCCATTTTAGTTTGACTGATTTAAAGATTAGCTAAATGAATTGATTTAAAATATTTTTTTGTTACCGTTATCTTACCCTATACATTTTGTGACAGCAAAATTACAGCTTTCTAGGACTTATAGTTTCTCCGTAAAGCCGCGGACAGACGGACGGACAGACAAAGTGAAACTATGTTTCCTTGTTGACCGCGGAAGCCTAAGAATAATAAAAATACTGTCGATATATTTTTATATTACAACTGAGTAAACAAACTTTATGATAAAAATAAACTAAATATGCTGTATTTCCATTTCATGTCCTAATTAATGCAGAATAGTGGGTAAAATGTACCAAATTTCAGTATTTTAAAGAATTTTATATTTGACCACGTGAGTTTCGGTTTCGGTTTCGGCCGAAACTGAAGCCACGGCCGAACATTCGGTTTCGGTTTCGGTTTCGGCCGGAAAACCTGTTTCGGTCGGACTCTAGTTTTCAGTTTGATATATTAAAAAATGGCAAAATGATATTTTTAAGAAAAAAAATTTTTTTTTCAATATTGCTCCTCATCCCATTTTTTAATATATCAAACTGAAAACTCTTTTAAAATGTGTGCAATAATATTACTATCTACATACTGAGTTTCATCAAAAGTCCTACACATATTTTATCTTAATTATTTTACAGAAATGATTTCTTCCTGTATTTAAATCATTTACTTTTTTAGGTAATAAATAACACAACCAAAATATTTTCAGATCAGCAAACACAAATAAATTAACACCAAAAGAAATAACAGACATTTTAGTGGAGAGCTC
Source organism: Hemithea aestivaria (assembly GCA_947507615.1). Classification (NCBI taxonomy): domain Eukaryota; kingdom Metazoa; phylum Arthropoda; class Insecta; order Lepidoptera; family Geometridae; genus Hemithea; species Hemithea aestivaria. Next base: position 9,657,341 of record OX382331.1, read on the forward strand.
CGATCACCTGAACAGGATCTATTTAAGCATGGCAGCTAACAATGTAGCTTTGAAACAAACCAAGGATATACAAGACAGTCTTCTGTATCGGGACAAATTTGCTTCTGATGTATCTATAACTACTCTTAGTGAAATCTCAAACATTTTGAACTCCATTGAGATTACATTGCATACTAAGATGAAGGTAATTCTATTTTGTTTAGTTTTCCTCTAGGCTTAGCGCACATAGCTTCACCACAGCTTTTATATTTCCCTTGTTAAACACCGATACTTCTAAACTTATATTATTTGAAGGATAATAAGACTATAATTATTATTTTTGTAATATTAGAAATATTCATAAGTTGTTTTTCTTAAAAACGTTTTTTCTTGTAGGTGGAATCAAAAGAAAGTAGGAAGAAGAAAAAGATAATGGTAGCAAGTTTTGGGAGTGCCATTATAATTGCTTTAGGAGTTTTATTTGTTAAAAGCCTTAAAGAACTGAAATAAATTTTTAGTACCTGTCACCCTATTATTTTTTATATTAGGTAGTGTCCAAAAAATTTACTGTGTTATTGTGTACTCTTAGATTTTTTTTATCTGATAACATATTATTGTTATCTGGCTACATAGTATACCTAGTTACGATCATTTGACTACTCTAGAGTCTGCTTGTGACCACGGTTCATGTAACTGAGCCGAAACGTCGATATTGGTTTTATAATGTTTTTGTAAAACTAACATAATAAAATTACGCAATAAGTTCCGATTTCTCTATGGTTCCGATTAATAAAATTAACATGTGTTCAATCGATAGTTTAAAGTGTTATACTCTAGACTCTAGAGCAGTTGGACGAACAACAAGCAACACGCCTTTGTTGCCTAGAGTCGTAAAATGACCATAATTCCCCGTCAAAATAACGTTGGAATGGACAGTGCTTATAAAATGTTTAGCAAAGAACTCTTTCATAATACCTTTGCCACTCGACTGTGTGTCAAATGTCTCGATGTGCGACTCACGACAGAAAATAACTATTTAATCCATCCATCTTTCTTCTGGACGCCCGATACCGCGTTTGCCTATCTTGGCTAACATTCAATCAATGTCTAAGAGCGCCGAATAACATCCGATCCGGATTCAACTAATGATGGTCCGACGCGACGTAGAACATTTTGTATGGTAGCTTATATACGCTCAACACATACAGTATACAGTATATACAGCCATCCTATTTTTGTCCTTCTTCAGACTGGGGATGGTCTGAAGTAGCAATATTTAGGTAATTGTCCGTAAATCGTCATGTTCGAACCGGAAGAAGTGCTAAAAGAACCCGAATTCCGATCCGAATTCTGTCCGTTATATACGTCATGACGGACTTGGATTGAATATAGTCCGGAAGTTCTCTTACTATCTGGCATCAATGATCACCATTAATCTAGCCACTAAATATCTACTTAGAAAGGCACAATGATTGACGTCGATAAAGAACTAAGTCGCGCAAACCGGAAGGCGAATTGCCGAAAATAAATGCATCCCGTTTCCCAGTAAACAAAGTAAATCCCGATGACCCAATTGTTTCGACCTCACCAATTAAAAAGTGTAAGGTAAATGATGAATCGTCGACATTCGGGAGCGGTGAATGAGCGGGAACAAGGGGTTACCATGGACTGTTAGAAAACTGCCCAATTCATACTATTCCACAGAAACACATTACTGAAACAACAATCTTTTTCTAAACTAAATCAATAACTTGCTAAACCCTTTCAGTAGTTGGAAAAAATAACTATTAAAATTTTACAAATAGCTTTTTGTGAGATTTTAAACAGTAGATGTCTATCTGTCTAATTATAAGGTACCTACGCAAAATTATTCAATTCAGATACATTCTCATATTATTAACACACAATTCTCCACTGATATTATAATGGACATAGGAGTATCTCATTGGGAAATGATAGCGTAAAGAGAGAAATCTCTCCTAAAATCATATCCTCCAGAGATCAAGAGAGGTTGGCACGAATAACCAATTCAGATTAGGTCGAAAACTGTACAGCTTTAGCAGATGATGGTAACCCCCAGGGCTCGGCCGGTAGCGGAGTCCCGCGCTCCTGGACCGACCGGCAATACTCATATAGCGGCCGGGCGCGACAATTGAATAGCGTGTCCGTTACTCGCGCCCATTCACCACGTCATATATGGACGTTTTTACAATGTGCAGTTAAAAATTGTGTGAAAATGAATAGCTTAATACAAAGCTTGGTTCTCTCTTTGATGGTGACAACTCTGTGTGCGCAGGACGATATAAAAATATGTAAGTTTCTTTTGAACTTATGGTAACTTTATGAACATGATTTATTTGAAAACTTGAAGGAGCTTATAGATATTCGAAGAATTTATCGATAATGTTGATCAGCCTTTTCGTGGTTAAAAAACGGTTTTTTTAATTAAAATTGTTTTTGCAACTTCAATAGGTAGTAGATCAGCGAAAAACAATTCGACTGACTGTAATGGATGGGTAGACGTCGCTTACCATCAGGCGAGTGTCGGGCTAGTCTCATTCATCTGTTTGCATATTAGGAAAAAATACGAGAAAGAAAGTGGGAATAACCGATCATCAAAAATTAAAAGTTTTAAACATTGGGAAATTGCTACCACGTTCGGCCGCATCCTTCGCATCAAGCAGAATGTGGTCAAATGCAAAGTGAAAAAAGTTGCATGTGGAACTTCCAGTGGATGCCGTAGTGGGCCACAGTGTAGAACTACCCTGCAACGTCACCGCCGAGCTCAGTGATGACAAACTCAACATTCTGGCCTGGTACAGAAATGGATCCTCGACTGCATTCTACAGGTATGCGGTATGACTTTGCGATTGTGACTAGACATTAGATGTATATCCTAAACCTAAAGATATTATGATGTGTTTATGTGTGTGAGAGGGATTCATCCTTCCTTGTATAGCTTCTCTATCTTCGGCCACTTCACTGATCAAGATCAGCTGAGATCGTGGTTAAAGCCTAACCTGTAGTGCTACATGTTCTTTTGGTTCACGAAAAGTTCTGCATAACTTTATAGGGCAAGACGTCAGTGTCAAATTACAACTATGAGAAATTCGTGCTTTGAGAAAGAATGGAAAAGAGAGTGACCAAATTCGAGCTAAGTTAATACCTAGCTCGGTTGCTGAGTACTATCGCCCTAATATCTAGTCTAGACGACCGACTGTCGATAATCTATGCAATTATAGACTTACCTACTGACTACTGACTTTCCATTCACAGTGCCCGAGAAATAAAACGTCGGTTAGTAATAGGTGCCAATTAGTGTTAAGCTAATCTTGCTGGAAAAGTTGAACTCGATTTGTATAAAATTATATATTTACGCGTTATAAAATAAAAAATATCTTCACTATCAAAATATATTTAGGTAGATTCCTCGTTTCATGTCTTGAGATAGTTTTAACTTTCGATGGAATTAAATTTAACAAGATGTAATAGGAATTTGCCTTATAGAAAATTGATTTATGGTTTTCAGCTCTTGATTTGAATACTGCATCACCTTAAGCATAGGCGAATTTATTTCCCAGAATCATTGTAGAGTTACGAATTTTGCACATATTTCATGGTAAAGATTATATTTTTTTTCTCGGCGCTCGTAGCAAGCTGCTCGCGCACATATTATTAAGGATGTTTAAACTTTCTAACTGCTCCGAGCGAGCTAAATACACACTTGTCGTAGTAAAAATTATAATATTTTTGCCCGTCTGCACCTTGCCCCCCCCCCCCCCCCCCAGAACCAAATCCTGGATCCGCCTATGACCTTAAGGGATCGAAGTTCTTTTAACTAAACTATAAAATGTGTTTTCTAAACGTCACACATAAAGGTACCCTTTTCAAAACCCAATACATAAAATTATTGTGTGGAAAGTCGTGTTTTAAATTCATTCGTATAACTCGGTGGAATGGATAGATTTATTATATTATTTTGATACTAAGTATACCTATGTATTTCTTTATTCAATCGAGAAACTTCTATGAAATCTTCTTTCACTTCATTTGTCATTAATTAATTTCAAGGTAAACACTGTAACGTTTTAGATTTAACAACGAATTATGTTAATCAATTTGTCATAGTATGCCCCATAAGTAAGTAGGTAGATGAGACTGCATGTTCATTTTCCGGCTTCACAAACATCAAAAACTTTCAATAAGTCAGGTGCCCTCACATGCCATTCAAATTCGTAAACAATAATTCACCTTGTTACCGTTAGTCATCTCAGAGCGGACATGTCATTGTTCGATTCGTAAATTGGGTAATTGCAACGAAAATTATTCAGAAAGTAGCTGTAGACGAGATTATATTTGGAAAGCTTCATCAACCTACATAATTTACAAATGTTTTTTGCTTAATGACCCCGACTAACATCTTATGACTCGTCGTTTCTAACAATACTTCGAAAGTTATAGGTTCTATAGATAAAATCATCCTTCAATACCTAGGTCTAGACTAAGTTTGACCTTTCACTTAATCAATGATGACCTGCGTTTTCTTTTTAGTTCCTAGTGAGTCGGTCAATGTCTTGTGGTACATTTATTTTCAATTTGACCCCGTCAGTTCTGCATGATATTAGGTCGATACTCTTCCTTTTTTATTAGGTACCTACGACCTACGTACCTTTGTCAGTTGCAGAGTTTGTTCTCTACTCATTCGTTCCAGTACTCTCTTTTTTTGTTGCTCGGACTCTCACGCGACATCCGTTCCTTTCATACATCTTTTCCACATTTCTATCTACTATTTAACTTATTCTATAAATCTACTTACGAGTAGACCAACAAAGAGGGCTCGCTAGTGGTAAAAACTGGTTACTGTCAAGGTTTTTTATGAATTTTCCTCACAGTTAAACTTTTACTTAGCGTTGACCTATTGCTTAATTCTATAGGTAGGTCGCTTCCAACCGGTACATATGGAAGTCCAAAGGGGAGGCCTATGTTCAGCAGTGGACGTCTTACGGCTGAGATGATGATGATGATGATAGGTAGGTAGTCGTAGACCTCTATTGCAAAGGTCTCATGGGGAAGTACCACAATATTACCAGCGAGATTTCTACTACTAATGTCTCCATAGATGAGAAGCAGTATTATGGCACTAATTGCCATAAATATGTTTTCCGGTTTCACCTTTTTCAATTTTATAGTCTTTAATATGGACTTTAGAGTAACAAAGTGTAATAATGTGTACCGGATGGCTCAGCAGTCGCGACCTTCGCGATGGAGACGACAGAGAGGAGTCACCGGCCCGGCACGGTCGCTACCGCCTCATCAGGGCGGAGAGTGAGGGCCTGGTCAAGCTGCAGATCGTCAAGGTGAAGCCAGGCGACGCGGGCGTCTACCATTGTCTGGCTGACTTCGCCGACAGTCCAGCTCTCAAGACGTTCTTGCAACTTAACGTTATTGGTAAGCTAAATTTTAATACAGTAAGTTGGTTTCCAAAGACTTATTATGTAAAAGTTGTAACAGAAAGTTGAATTCCTCAAATTATTTCTAGGTGCCTTAAAGAATTATATGTATTACTTTTTCCGACAGTCACATTTGTCTAAGTATAAATTTAGATACCTATTTTGGAATACTCATAGATTTGATGATCATCTAGTCCAACAATCTATTAATATTATGAACGCGAGAGTTTGTATGTGAATATGGATCTTTGTAACTATTTCAAGCCAAAACAGCTGGACCTGCTGACTGCTGGATACACATTACCTACAACGGGTATATAACAGCTGAGCACAGCTAGTAGAAAATTCTTGGTTAATGCGATTGTTTGGTTTGTATGGAAATACTGTTATTACCATTTTCAGTCTTCCTTTTTACATTTTTATTATGCTACGCACTTGAATAAATATGTAGCTACATTAATTCTTGTGCGAAAAAAGCAGTCGTGAACTGGAATACAGCAATATCGACTTCCGGAATGCAACAAAGAAACAATAAAACAAAGTTTCGCTTTTTTGTTGTGCCAATAAAAGAGTAGTGAGCTGAATTTACCCTATCCAGCGGAATAGCGGGCGGCTAATTGGCCCGCGGATTAATGAGGATGCTGACAGCGCCGGAACAATTCGCTCCATTTATTAAACAATTACTCTGCGTAAATATTACATCATTTAATGCACGCTAATTTATATTTGGACCTTTTGACCTGTGCTCTATTTGAAGGTGCCGTTGAGCTAAACTTTCGTAATAACGGAAGTTACATAAATACTTATTTAATGAGTCCAGACGTTTTGACTGGTGAAAGCCATGTGTTATTCTAGAATACCCTAGGGGGTGAAGGACCCTAGTCTGAGCTATTTATATATTTAATTACAGCTTGATCGGTTCAGAAAATTTATATGTTAAAGTGTAAAGTAAGTGAAACTTTCGTGTTAATAATATTTTAGTAGGATAGCTGTAAGGTACTATTTCCAAACAAAATAAACAAACAAAAAATAATTGTAACAGCCTTGTATATATTTTATAGGAAAATATTTCCACATCTTTTATAGCTAGGTAGAGGTTATGTAGAAATTACCACATTTTTTTATAGGCACCTAGGTATAAGAATTCCTCAGTCTCAAAATCTACTCCTTTCAGTTGCTAACGTTTTACGTGGTATCGGAATTATCTGTTTTAAGTTAGCTATACCAACATAATAAGTATTTAAACACCTTGTATCTTGTAAATTTAAACACACCACCTCACCCATGTGAATTACAATTGCTCTCCTCTCCTTGCACGGTTGTCTGGAAGAGATCGCTATTAGCGATAAGACCGCCAATCGTAACACTTAGTTTTATATTATAGTTTTAAGTTGTTTTTGTACATTTTTGTGTTTCAATAAAGGATTATCTATCTATCTATCTATCTACTGTTCCAGAACCTCCCCGAACTATGTGGATTGTCCACGAAAATGGAACGCAAGTAGCGAGAACGAATACAGGCGTCAACACCAGCCAGAATATAGGGCCTTACTACGTCGGAGATATGGTACAACTGTTCTGTGTCGCATTTGGAGGTAACTTGAATATTTAAATTTATAACTTACCGTTTTAGGCAGCTCATTATGGTTCCATCACTTTAAATGTTTTCCTTTCCTCCTCTTTAATTCTCCTCCATTTTAATTCCCAAAGAAATATCAGCGCCGCGCCGTGAGTGTGGTTATGGGGCCCATTTAAATAATGTACCTATTTATGAGACGAAATAGGTAAACCCGCGACTTTACTCGACGTACTAGACTGTCAACACGTCGCAGTTTGATTTTCATCGGACTGAGGTTCTGTGAAATTAGACCAGCTTGACGGCGACTGGTTTCCCTCGAAGGGAATGACCCCTCACTCTCTCTCTACTGTCTACACGTCAGGAATGATCTACTTTACGTTGGCAATAGTAATGGTGATGCAGACGACGGTGTTGACTCACCATCAGGCGGGCCATCTGCATATAGGTCTCACGCTGACATAACAAAAATGCGCGAAATTCTAGGTTGACCCTTCCTAGCAGCGTAGCACGTTAAGTTCTAGTACATCATCCTTCATCTCTGCTCGCACTCATTTTTTAAGCAGTTCAATAAAGCCGTATTGGAGTATCTTATTGTTGTGGTCTGATTGTTAAAGGTAAACCGCAAGCGGTACTATCATGGTGGCAAGGCGACAAGTTACTGCACAATGATTCCACGAGTCTGTCTCCAGAGCGCGTCCGAACCGATTTAATCTATGGCCCACTGCTGAGTGAAGACCACGGCCGTGTCTTCTCCTGCTACGCTAATAATAATGAAGAGACCTTGCCGCTGACCATCGATGTAATCATTGATATGTACAGTAAGTAATTTTATGCCATGTCTTTTGCCTCAGGCTCGTATCATAGACAGTATTGATTATTGATATTAACTAGGAACATGATCGGACCTAGAATATTGTCTTGAAGAACACCATATTTATTTGTTTGTTTATTGTACAATCGGTCATCTGTCTTCAACCTATATTCACAATCACTAAAGAAATCATTTAGCATTTTCAGTGGTAGATCTTTTTACTTTTATGATTTCTAGTTAAGCCATATAGACGAGGTAACTTAACTACCACAAAGGCTTCAGCCAGGTCAATAATTATGACTATATATGCCTTAAGCATCCAGGTTAGCAATTATAGAGTTGAAACTGACATGAAAACCATATCATGACATTATATTTTCAACTATGTTAATATTTTTTTACACAAGACATATAAAAGGAGGGGAGGATGGGGTATACCTTATGGTATAAGGTATTGTTATGTAGTATAATTGTTCCAGTACCAGCAGAGCTAGTGTCAATTCACGCAGAAGGCGTCGAAGGCGGTCGTGTGAAGTCAGGTGCTACATTGAACCTGCAGTGTCGAGTGCTCGGCGCGCGTCCTCCACCGCCCATACTGTGGCGCCTCAATGATCACCAGCTGGTTAACTTGGAGCAGAATATTACGGTACTACTTGACCGACTATTATACTTGATTGACTATTGAATATTATGGTAATTGTATGGATACAGAAATCACTAATAATATGCTCGTAGTAGATTGAACGATGACGATAGATAAACGAAATGAACTCGTCCAAATGCATTCTAGCTATGAGAAACCCTCCCACCGTAATTAGTGTACTAGTATGCCAAGATTATATTTTTTCCAGCTATGTCAGCGATATAGCCGCTAATTGTTGACCTTAATTTAGTTAAGTCTATCCAGTAAATTTCGTTCTCGATGAATAGTAGTGTATTCTATATCTGTTTATTTTTGTTTCAGTTGCAAGGCTCCCAGCGTCTCGTTCAGAGCGATATACAGTTGAGTATAGACCGCAAGTACGACGAGTCAGCAGTGACGTGCTGCGTGCCTGCCTACTCACGGGTACAGGACACTTACATCTGCGCCGAGAGACTGTCGCTCACTGTACTGTGTACGTAACATTACTATTACAGCTGAGTATAGACCGCAAGTACGACGAGTCAGCAGTGACGTGCTGCGTGCCTGCCTACTCACGGGTACAGGACACTTACATCTGCGCCGAGAGACTGTCGCTCACTGTACTATGTACGTAACATTACTATTGCAGCTGAGTATAGACCGCAAGTACGACGAGTCAGCAGTGACGTGCTGCGTGCCTGCCTACTCACGGGTACAGGACACTTACATCTGCGCCGAGAGACTGTCGCTCACTGTACTGTGTACGTAACATTACTATTGCAGCTGAGTATAGACCGCAAGTACTTGCTGTGTAATTTTTGATGTGATTGTGTATCGTGACTAGACATAAACGCACCATTACCGACTTGGACATTTAGATGGCCGAAGGACTCGCTATCTATCACAATGCTCGCTATTAGCGTAAACCGAAGGCCCTGGGCTCATATCACAGAGTGAAGTAAAATTTTCGAATGGACGTTCCCCTTTTTCGAAAGGTAGCTAAAACTATGCTCGGTCGGCTCTTTCATATAAGATATGTTATATGAAAATATGAACCAGTCTTTATGTTATGCTGCATGTATCTTGCCGACTTGAAATTGCAACATCATAGATTGGCCATTCAACCTACATTGTGATTAAACGGACAGAATTATAGGGTGACGTATTCTGTTGGAGTATAAACCTTAGGCGATTTTCACACTGCCCCGCATCATGCTGCATATTGCGTGTCGACGCACCTACGCGCGTTCCTGCGGGAGTGCAGATCTGCATCACGCGCGTAGGTGCGTTTTGTAGATTCACGCACGGCGGCTCTCATTTCTTCAATCAAAACTGGATTTGGCTGGGATTCGGTGTGCCATACCTTGCGTCTCGTCCCGCACCTACGCGCGGGGGTGCATGTTTCTCCGCGTGTATGCGCGTGATCCGCATGAACGCGCGTGGATGCATTTTCTGTGTGTTAGACTGTGCGTGTTTTCCATACAAACGGAGATACTTACAAGCAACGGAAGAACACGCATCCACGCGCTACGCTGCATCATGCGGGGCAGTGTGAAAATCGCCTAACTATTTAATGTTGATCTTTTAAGACTATTTATTTTACAGATGCGCCTTCCCTAAAGATTCTGGTGGATAAAGAGTTGGAAGGCAACACCACGTTGGTGGTGACCAAGGGGACTGACGTGACGATGTCCTGCGCATTCGAGGCCAACCCGGCTGTCTTCGAGATCGCATGGTTTCACGGGGTAAGAAACTTAAATTGAAAAAAGTTACTGCAAGTAGTGAGTAGAAACAATTTTATTCAACGGGTTACGGGTATACTAAGAGAAAAAAAAACACAAGTGAATTAAATTAAAAATTTAAAAAACCCCCTACGCAATACGTAATTCACCATTTTGTGTTTTTTTTTTTTATTCTTTTTTCGTCCTACCTCCGTTGTTGTGGTCGGAGGCCTGTGCCATTTTGTGGTGGCGGCCATTTTGGATTTTAAATTTTATAAAGTGGGTTGTATTTTACTAGTTAAGCCCTTTCATTTGATACCCATATTGAGGGGGTCGTGGAAGAAAAACGTAATCCGCCATTTTGTAGCGGCGGCCATCTTGAACCAATTTCCACCAAACATGTCTAAGAACACTCTCGACTAACTCTTCTTTAAAACAAAAAAAAATAAAACAAAATCCGTTCATCCGTTCGGGAGCTACGATGCCACAGACAGACACACACACACAGACACGTCAAACTTTATATGCTCAGTGGTCAAACTTATAACCCCCCGTCGTTTTTGCGTCGGGGGTTAAAAAGAAAATAATCGCAGCAGTGGGAGTAAAATACTGTCACTCGAAATGTTTCTGTCTCCCCGATCGTAGATTGGAACTCATTTTGGTACATTGCCATCAGGGGGGATGTGGTCAAACTTAGGCCTGTTTAGTATAAAAATAGAAAGATCTTAAATGGGTCCAAATATTTCAGGAAGAAGAGGTGAAAGGCAGCGGTAACCGCGTCCAGGCAATATTAGAGCTGCCCTCGGTAACGGAGAGCGAGGCGGGCGAGTATGTCTGCTCCGCCTCAAACGCTGAAGGACTGGCTTACAGTGAACCTGTTTATATCAATGTTACGTGTAAGTTTACTTGTAGTTTATATCGATTAATCAACCTGGCGATCTTCGTTTTGTTCCTACCTGTGCCCACTTTATATGTGACAGGGTGCGTACGAATTTAAACATTACATAAATACCGTCCCGCTTTACGCGCCTTTGTAGTATCACTTTTAGGGTCAGCGCAAACCAAGAGCAGGTTTTTTTATAACACTCTTAAATAAATTTTGTCTCTTTCAATAATGATCATTCATGGGAACAAAACAAAATATCTAGATTTAGTTCTGAATACACATAGCTGATCTTTTTACATTTTCTTTTGTACCACTTTTACCCATAATTGGTGATCCGAAATAGGTGGATTTCGCTTCATCAATCTTCTATCTTTTAGACCCAGCATACTGCGAGGATGAAAGCGTCGCAGAGTACGGCCTCGGCGAGAACGAAGCAGTAAATCTGACGTGCAACGTCAAATCAAGCCCCGAACCTACGTCATACGTGTGGGTCATGTCCGATGACGTCATCAACATCACTACTATGAAGGATCACCCGCGGAACACTACGCTTACCGATGACAATGTGTTAGAGTTTCAACGGACTAATACTTCTACCAGTAAGTTTTCTCTCATGTATATTTTTGCGACTCAAATAGGCTTTTTTTCTAACGTCAAAATGTGTGTTTACTATTTACTCAAAATCCTACCGACTGCGCCAGTGCACATTTTGTTCATAATTTTAATGTTAATTTATTCAACTCATTATCCGAGTATAACACCGAGAATGAATTGTTTTTTTTCCACACAGTGTCGACAGTGAAACTATAATATGTACCTATAAGAGGACTGATTTTACACAAGAGTCGATCAATGTTTACACTCCAACAAAACAGGTTACCCTACTCTGACGCTACATTACATCCCATTGAGTCAAAACTACAATAACTGTCATAGATTAACACCATCTGGATGCCAAGGCTCTGCCGATTGCCAGTCGTCCGCCCACAGAGACGATGCGGGAGTGCCACCGAGTAGTTTTAGTTGATATACAGTGCAGTCGTCTTGCACGAGGAGTCTTACATAACCATCCCATACCCCCAGCCCCCGATGCTGCGTAATGCGTTTTTTTCTTGGCGTGAACATAAAAATAGCTTAACATCTCCATAAAACCTCATAATTAATAGCGTTACAACATCTTTTTCCTCTAGGTACAGTGCTGTGTTGGGGTATAAACGAGGTGTGGAGTGAAGAGCTGCCTCACGCTCCGTGCACGTTCCTAGTCACCGATGAGACTATTCCGCGTCCGCCGATACATTGCACCGCGCATAAGAACGCTGCCACTGATATAGTGGTCACTTGTGGGAGAGGACACGATGGGGGACTACCACAGGTTATTATTTCATTATAAGATCTAGGTTTTATGTTGCTATGTTTTAAGGGCTTCAAATTTTAAGAAGCAATTTTGTAAGGGCTTCAAATTTTAAGGGAGAACACTCAGGCCAAGATCAGTATCTCAATATATCAGTCTCATAATATATCAGCTCTGCTAATGTCAGTCGAGAATAATACTTAATATAATATAGAAATTTACCTACATTTTAAAAACCACTGATCTCTTATGTTTGGGGCCTGTATGATAAATTATATACTTGAATTTCCCATGAAAATGTAGCCCCATGCCAATTTATAGTCCTGAAGTGATCGTAATGCTATTCGTTTAGTCTTTGTAATTATCAATATAAATAGTATGCTTTATTTCCCAGAAATTCAAGTTCACAGTACAATCAGTGGACTCCGAAGAACATTACCTGTCCATAACTACGATGGAACCAGAGTTTATGATCACTGAGCCGAAGCAAGACGAATACAAGTTCGTTATTATCGCGTTCAATGATAAAGGAGAGAGCAAACCTGTGGAAATTGCTAAGGATGATATTGTGGATAATACTGAAGGTATTTTTAAATATTTCACTTTTATTTTGAGTAGATTGAGTTGATTTTTCATGGCAATTTTAATATTTGAAATTTAAACTCCAACCTTACCCTACTTACAATGTCAGAGTCAAACCACATTTAGGTTGTGTGGCTAGCCTATATGTTGCAGTTATAGGCCGTCAAGATTACTACAAGACCTGCAACATGACCTGACGTCTGTCTCCTACATATCTTATAGTTTTACGTGCTTTCCGGAGCACGGAAGCGTCCAGGTGAAAATCGTCAAAGAAAAAACCTTTTGTGTTTGTAGTGTCGTCAATAATGTCTGACATCACGACGCTGTCGCTGTCGCTGCTGGGCGGCGTGCTGGTGGTGGCGCTGGCGGCGTGCGGGCTGGTGCTGTGCGCGCACGAGCGGCCCGCCAGCCTGCCGCGACACACTACCGACCCGCCGCTCTGTGCCTACAACACTGAAGGTATCATTACATGGGCGTACCCAGCTTCTGACCCAGGGGGGGGCAAGCAAGGACGAACAAAATTATTTTTTACTGAACTTGAACTTTATGCCTGTATGTACCTATATTATGTTTTAAAGTTGAGCAGTTACCTATTTAAAAAGTGCGCCATGCTTTGCTTTTAGCTCACACAGAAATATACTTCCTTAAAAATGCGCGAGCAGCTTGCTGCGAGCGCCAAGAAAATTTTTACATTTTACAAGAAAAAAGTGCTGTTAACTTGCCCTCCGAGCAGTAGGAAAAATTAAATATTATTCCTTAAAAAGCGCGAGCAGCCTGCTGCGAGCGCCGAGAAAATTTTATATTTTCGACAGCGAAAAGAGTCCAGTTAACTCTCTTCGGACGGTAGGAAAAATAAAATACTTATCCTTTCCTAAAATAGCTCGAGCAGATTGCTATGAGCGCCAAGAAAAAAGAATTGACAAAAAAACGTGCGGTTAACTTGTTCTGAGCAATAGGACAATTAAAATATTCCTTAAAATAACGCGAGCAGCTTGCTGCGAGCGCTAAGAAAATTTTATATTTTTGACAACGTAAACAGTATGGTCAACTTTCTCCGAGCGGTAGGAAAATTAAAATATTATTTAAAATAGCGCGAGCAGCTTGCTGCGAGCGCCGAGAAAAATTTACGTTTTGGACAACAAAAATAGTGCGGTTATCTTTGTCTGAACGGTAAAAAATTAAATATTTTCACTTATAAGAGCGCGTACAGCTTGCTGCAAGCCCCGAGTATTTTTAATATTTCTGACAACGAAAGGTGAGCTTAGTTTCCGAGTCATTCCGAGCTGCACGAAACTTAAACATTCTTACTAATACGTACGAGTAGTTTGCAGTGAGCCGAGAAAATTTCAAAATCTTGATTATGAAGAGTGTACGAACTACTTAACGGCAAGAAAATACTTTATTTCTGACCACGATCGCTACTTATAAGAGATATACTATAAATACTACTACCTATAGCTACCTACGAACTTGCCGCAATTGCCAATTTTGGATACATGATTACAGAAAATGTGCACTTAATATGCTCCGAGTCTCCGAGTGGTAAAAAATAAAATATTCTTACTAAAAAGCTAAAAAGAAATATAGTCCTACTATGAAACGTGTTACAGCGTATTGCGATCGGGAAAAAAAAATTTTTTTTTCTACAAATATAATTCTAGAAATTCGGTTTCCAGGGGGGGGCAGCTGCCCCCCCCTGCCCCCCCCTGGGTACGCCTATGTATCATTATATTATTAAATTGACCTACGCTGTTAGTCTTCGACTAAGGCCTATACAGCTTCACCGGACGTGTGGTAAGCGGGGGAGGCATTCCACCAAAATTAAGGTAGGTATCTACATTTTGAGGCTACTCATATGCAGGGCGACTGCCTTGCTGGATATGATGAGTTTCGAAATTTGTTTCAGCTAATATTTTAAAACGTTGAAAAAATAACAAAGTCATTCTAAAAATATAATGATATACTTAAAGTTTTAATATTGTTTTTTCGGAATGTTTCGACAATGTTTATCGTGTGTTAAAATAGAAATACAAATTAACGACTTCAACATCAGTTCCACTTTCCAGAGTCAAACTGCGACACCTACCACGGGAGCGAAGACGGCAGTGACTTCAACGTGCGCCGGACTGAATCCTTCCGCCGGGCGATGGCTAGGTAGATAGATTACATAAACATATAATATATTATTGACACCTTAGAACTCAAACCTTAGATTAAAATTAAAAGGGAAGTACGCGCTATCATTGCTATAGTCGAACTTGGGCCTGCTGGATCGATGTCGGTTGCTACGCCGACTCGCCGATTGTGACTAAAGTACGTATAATTGTGACATTTTCGAGACTGTACCGACAAAAGGGAAGATACCTTTTAGTTTAATCTAAAATTGAAAAACAAAAAATGCACATAATTCTGTTTTTACTGTTCTCTTATACCCCGAGTTTCTTATCTGTGCAAAATACAGCTTTCTATGACTTATATTTTATCCGAATAGCCGCGGAGACATACCAAGCGAAACTATAACTTCTTGGCTTCTTTTTTGACTAAGGAAGCCTAAAAAGAACTTAAAAAAATACTTTTCAGGTACCCTTCTAAGAACTTCGACGTAAGAAGAACTAGCTCCTTCCATTCAGCCAGATTTATTGAACCGGAGCCTGAAGCCCGGTGCAACGATATAAGGCACAACTGCCGAGTGCATTCCTTGCAGAATATTAGTCGGAAGAGAGAAATGGACGCGCTCTGTGACCATCTTGTGCTGCATTTACCGCCTGAAACTAACTACAATGTCCCTAAACCTGTGAGTCACTTGTCATGTAAATAATGTGTTTTCAATTTTTTTTTTTTTATTTATTTAATACACCAAAATATAAATCTTAAAACTAAGTACAAAACATCTAAAAACCTACTTAGGTTTGTGCCGATGCGTACGTTCATTCGCTCGCTCGAACTGCAGCGACAAACCGGTTTTCAAGCTGCAGTTTGTGATTGGCTACCGCGCCGGTTGTATATCTTATTAATATTATAAATGTGAAAGTTTGTGTGTATGTGTGTGAGTGTGTGAGTGCGTGAGTGTGTGAGTGTGTGAGTGTGTGAGTGTGTGAGTGTGTGAGTGTGTGTGTGTGTATGTTTGTTACTTCTTCACGCTTAAACGGATGAACCGATTGACTTGAAATTTGGTATGAAGATAGCTGAGACTCTGGAATAACACATAGGCTACTTTTTATCCTGATAAATGAAACAGTTTCTGTAAAAAATCTAATATATTAAAAAAAATGACACTGAAATTTGACAATTAATTGTCATTTTGACATTTTCGATTTTCAATTGTTTTTGAAAAATTTGACAATTAATTGTCATTTTGACGTATTCGATTGTCATTTTTTTTGAGAAATTTGACATATTCTATTTTCAATTTTTTTGACATATTTGACATGAGATTTTTAATTTTTTTTCGAGAAATTTGACATATAGAATTTTCAATTTTTTTTTTGAGAAATTTGACAAATTCGATTTTCAATTTTTTTGACAAATTCGACATGATATTTTAAAGTTTTTTCGAGAAATTTGACATATTCGATTTTTAATTTTAGAAAAATGCTAGAAATTTTAATGATAGTTTTTGGTAAAAATTTTTTTATGAGTGCTTCATTTTTGTTTTATCAAATGGGCTTACTATGGGAGCTTCATTTGGGGTTTATCAAATGGGCTTACTGTGGGTGGTTCATTTGAAAATTAAATGGGCTTACTATGAGTGCTTAATTTGTGGTTTATCAAATGGGCTTACTATGGGAGCTTCATTTGAAAACTTAATGGACTAACTATGAGTGCTTCATTTGTGATTTATCGAATGGGCTGACTATGGGTGCTTCATTTGAAAACTAAATGGACTAACTATGAGTGCTTAATTTGTGATTTATTGAATGGGCTTACTATGGGTGCTTCATTTGAAAACTAAATGGGCTTACTATGAGTGCTTCATTTGTGGTTTATCAAATGGGCTTACTATGAGTGCTTCATTTGTGATTTATCGAATGGGCTTACTATGGGTGCTTCATTTGAAAACTAAATGGGCTTACTATGAGTGCTTCATTTGTGGTTTATCAAATGGGCTTACTATGGGTGCTTCATTTGTGGTTTATCAAATGGGCTTACTATGGGTGCTTCATTTGTAGTTTATCAAATGGGCTTGCTATGGGTGCTTCATTTGTGGTTTATCAAATGGGCTTACTATGAGTGCTTCATTTGTGATTTATCGAATGGGCTTACTATGGGTGCTTCATTTCAAAACTAAATGGGCTTACTATGAGTGCTTCATTTGTGGTTTATCAAATGGGCTTACTATGGGTGCTTCATTTGTGGTTTATCAAATGGGCTTACTATTGGTGCTTCATTTGTGGTTTATCAAATGGGCTTACTATGGGTGCTTCATTTGTAGTTTATCAAATGGGCTTGCTATGGGTGCTTCATTTGAAAATTAAATGGGCTTACTATGAGTGCTTCATTTGTGGTTTATCAAATGGGCTTACTATGGGTGCTTCATTTGGGGTTTATTAAATGGGCTTACTGTGGGTGCTTCATTTGGGGTTTATCAAATGGGCTTACTGTGGGTGCTTCATTTGAAAACTAAATGGGCTTACTATGAGTGCTTCATTTGTGGTTTATCAAATGGGCTTACTATGGGTGCTTCATTTGTGGTTTATCAAATGGGCTTACTATTGGTGCTTCATTTGTGGTTTATCAAATGGGCTTACAATGGGTGCTTCATTTGTGGTTTATCAAATGGGCTTACTATGAGTGCTTCATTTGTGATTTATCGAATGGGCTTACTATGGGTGCTTCATTTCAAAACTAAATGGGCTTACTATGAGTGCTTCATTTGTGGTTTATCAAATGGGCTTACTATGGGTGCTTCATTTGTGGTTTATCAAATGGGCTTACTATTGGTGCTTCATTTGTGGTTTATCAAATGGGCTTACTATGGGTGCTTCATTTGTAGTTTATCAAATGGGCTTGCTATGGGTGCTTCATTTGAAAATTAAATGGGCTTACTATGAGTGCTTCATTTGTGGTTTATCAAATAGGCTTACTCTGTGTGCTTTATTTGAAAACTAAATGGGCTTACTATGAGTGCTTCATTTGTAGTTTATCAAATGGGCTTACTATGGGAGCTTCATTTGAAAACTTAATGGACTAACTATGAGTGCTTCATTTGTGATTTATCGGATGGGCTTACTATGGATGCTTCATTTGAAAACTAAATGGACTAACTATGAGTGCTTAATTCGTGATTTATTGAATGGGCTTACTATGGGTGCTTCATTTGAAAACTAAATGGGCTTACTATGAGTGCTTCATTTGTGGTTTATCAAATGGGCTTACTATGAGTGCTTCATTTGTGATTTATCGAATGGGCTTACTATGGGTGCTTCATTTGAAAACTAAATGGGCTTACTATGAGTGCTTCATTTGTGGTTTATCAAATGGGCTTACTATGGTTGCTTCATTTGTGGTTTATCAAATGGGCTTACTATTGGTGCTTCATTTGTGGTTTATCAAATGGGCTTACTATGGGTGCTTCATTTGTGGTTTATCAAATGGGCTTACTATGGGTGCTTCATTTGGGGTTTATCAAATGGGCTTACTGTGGGTGCTTCATTTGAAAACTAAATGGGCTTACTCTGTGTGCTTTATTTGAAAACTAAATGGGCTTACTATGAGTGCTTCATTTGTAGTTCATCAAATGGGCTTACTGTGGGTGCTTCATTTGAAAACTAAATGGGCTTACTATGGGTGCTTCATTTAAAAACTTAATGGGCTTACTATGAGTGCTTGATTAATGGTTTATCAAATGGGCTTACTATGGGTGCTTCATTTGTAGTTTATCAAATGGGCTTGCTATGGGTGCTTCATTTGAAAACTAAATGGGCTTACTATGAGTGCTTCATTTGTGGTTTATCAAATGGGCTTACTCTGTGTGCTTTATTTGAAAACTAAATGGGCTTACTATGAGTGCTTCATTTGTGGTTTATCAAATGGGCTTACTATGAGTGCTTCATTTGTGGTTAATCAAATGGGCTTAATAAGGGTGCTTCATTTAAAAACTTAATGGGCTTACTATGAGTGCTTCATTTGGGGTTTATCAAATGGGCTTACTATGAGTGCTTCATTTGAAAACTAAATTGGCTTACTATGAGTGCTTCAATTGTGGTTCATCAAATGGGCTTAATATGGGTGCTTTATCTGAAAACTAAATGGGCTTACTATGAGTGCTTCATATGTGGTTTATCAAATGGGCTTACTATGGGTGCTTCATTTGAAAACTAAATGGGCTTACTATGAGTACTTCATTTGTGGTTTATCAAATGGGCTTACTATGAGTGCTTCAATTGTGGTTAATCAAATGGGCTTAATATGGGTGCTTTATCTGAAAACTAAATGGGCTTACTATGAGTGCTTCATATGTGGTTTATCAAATGGGCTTACTATGGGTGCTTCATTTGAAAACTAAATGGGCTTACTATGAGTACTTCATTTGTGGTTTATCAAATGGGCTTACTATGAGTGCTTAATTTGTGGTTTATCAAATGGGCTTACTATGAGTGCTTCATTTGTGGTTTATCAAATGGGCTTACTATGGGTGCTTCATTTGAAAACTAAATGGGATTACTATGAGTATGAGTGCTTCGTTTGTGTTTTATCAAATGGGCTTATTATGGGTAGAAATTAGACTTACTTATTACTTATTCGACCAGAAACATGTAGAAGATGTTCGGCTCATTTCGTGAAATTCCGGTGAAGTTCGGATTTGACAAATGATAAATTTGACGTGTTCAATTTACATTTTTTTTTAATTCGATTTCGTTTAATGACGCAATTGTCAAATCCGAACTTAACTGGAATCTCACGAAATGAGCCGAACATCTCCTACATGTTTCTGGTCTCCTGGTACATCGTAAAAGTTTCAATACTCATAACTCAAGAACTGCTGTACTGATTTTGATAATCTATGATTTGAAATGATTTCTTCGATTGGTCGCCTTCTCTACTATATGCATGTTAAAAATATCAACCAAATTATTTACAATTTTTTTTTATCAAAATAAATTTGTCAAATCCTTACTTTACCGAAAACCGAGCCGAAACGAATCCGCATTCAAATTAAAAAATATCAACCAAATTAACTACGAAAAAAATGTTTAAATCGAAATAAATTTGTCAAATACTGACTTCACCGAAAACCGAACCGAATAAGAAACCGTTTCACAAAATGAGCCGAACATCTCCTACATGTTTCTGGTGTTAGGGTACCTAATACAGTCAGCTTAAATATATAAATGAATTTAGTTTTTAAAAGTTAGTTAAAATTAGGGCAATTATTATATAAACAAGTTTTATCGGTAATAACTGTGCCGCGGGTAACACCGCGGGTCGCAGCTAGTTTTATAATAATTACAATAGCAGCGTATTGTCTAGGCGGGCAACATGTCCAAATCTGCCGATAACGCTGCCCATAGTACCTAATTAGTACAGTGCTAACCAGGATTTCACAAAGATATAAAATAACTAGAAGCACTGCGCCAACGCTTCTTACTCAAGACATAATAAGAAAGTGGTAGAATATTATAAATTATAGTAGGTAAAAGCCAAAATAAAGTAATCAGACATTGCAAACAAATTGCGACTTTCGCAGACTTTTCACACGCCCACGGCGTTTTGTTCACGGTCTAAACTAGTATTTATGAGAAAACATGCCAATGAAAAATTTCTTAAAATACATGCTTAATTTTTGTTTTCAGATGAATACATTCTACACGATGCCAAGGAAAACACGTCAAAAGATGGCGCGGGAAATAAGCGACGAAACCTCTGAAATCACTCAAACATCAGATGGTTTCTCCTTACCGCCTCCACCCGATGAATTCGGCACATACCGCGCAGCCAGTCGAATCAAAGACATACCCAAAACACCTACATATACTGTAGTTAATAAAAGAATCGATAGTAAAGAACCAAGACAATATACTAACACTATGAATACAGTTGGATTACCAACCATAAGTGGTCAAAATACCATATATTCATACGCAGAAAATCATCCCCATCATCAGGTAAACACGAATCCTTTCGATGAAGATTCCACATAATTCATGTTCTAACATTGTTTTGTGCATTTGAAGGACCAAGTGAGCCGATCCATTTATCTGACCAGAGAATCTGGATTTTAATGTAAGAGATACGTAAATTTATAGTGCATACAACATTTTCAATTTTGAGACCTTATGTAAATTTATCAAAACCTAAGTTATTAGCAAGGTTTTAAGTGGTCTATGATTGAAATGGTTGTACGGACGTAGTGCATTTGTAGTTAGAATTTTATAGGTAGGTACTGAATAAAGTTAATTTAATATTATATTTAAACCAAAGCACTTGTACATATTAGATATCACAATAGTGTTTTGAGCGTCTAGCAGACTGGCGCGGTCAGTATTTCTAGTAACTAAGCGCACCAGTCTGCGAAACGCTTTAAGTGGCTTAGATAATATAGACGAATCAGTTTTCTTCAAAAGCAATTTTTTTTTATGCTTTATAACAAATTCCAATGTCTATCTCCTGGAAATCTAAACCAAAGAGATTATAAGTAACAAATAGCTCATACGTGCTAATATAAGATAATAAATTAAAACAATGACATACTTAATAATCATTTATTTACAAAAATAGCAATAATTTTAGTGCCTTTTAGATGCGTATTCACTGCTACAGTAAGTTTACATGATTATAAATTTAACAAAAGTTTGTTCCGCACGCTTCAATGTTTAATTCTACACTGAATTAAATTACTATTGGATCCATTCACATGGTGTTTTTTCACATAAGTCTAATACTCTCTTTTACATTGTGTAACGAATTTGGTCAATTACAAATTTGATTTACCGTAGTTGATTAACATTCGTCAAAGGCCGTGTGAATGGACCTTTGTATACAGGGTTATAGGCATTTAACGCATTATTTCTTATGGGCTGCTAAGGTACATCAACAATTAACAACTTTTGCTTTACGACTGAGATTTCGTGAAAGAAAATATTAGTACTTCCGTTAGTATAACCACGGTAAAAGGATATAATAACTTTCGTTATAATTGCCATAATATAAACTGCCCATGGGTTGTGTTGCCAATAGCCCTGTATAAAAAAAAATTACAGTGCATGGGCACAAACTTAGTTTAAGAATTAACATGTCGTGTTGCAGAAATTAATTAAAAGAATGCCCTAATTAAAAATAATATTTGGATTAATTTATCAGTCACTGCCAAAGATGTTACCAAATTTTAGAATATTACAATATATTTAAATATTAATAGGTAATACAATAATTGTTATTATTAGATGATTTTTTATTGTATGCAATCTATGAAAATATAAAATTTATTTCAGTCACGTTTTTTAATTTATTAAAACATGTCGAAATGATTAATTACATTATATGAACATGGCACAGAGTTTACATAATATTTCAAGTTATTAAGAAAAAAACTGAAAAGAACGTCATGAAAAGCAGTACAATGCGTCCCTAGTACGACGTTTACGCTATAGCACGCCATAGGTCGTGCCGCGGTATGGCTAAAGCGAACCTACACAAGTTGAAGCAATTTAAAATGTTTACGTTTTGTATTGTAAATGTTTCTATAAATTTAATATATTTTTTTAGGAAGGATACATGTATCTTTTTTACCAGAACGTTTTATTATCTTGCACTTGAACATGTATGTAAATTCTTGACGAGGCCACTGAGTTCC
This sequence comes from Hemithea aestivaria, assembly GCA_947507615.1. Classification (NCBI taxonomy): domain Eukaryota; kingdom Metazoa; phylum Arthropoda; class Insecta; order Lepidoptera; family Geometridae; genus Hemithea; species Hemithea aestivaria. The sequence goes on from OX382331.1 coordinate 9,680,115, forward strand.
AACAATAACTTAATACGTACAATTGAATAACTTAACTAGGATAAACATTAACTAAATCAATCCATGCGGTCGAGGTGCGCCTGCGCAACGGACAGTCTGTCGATTAGTAGTTGTGTGTTTGGTCGTGCCTGGAACAATAAGGATGTTTTAAATTGGAGTTTTATACTCCTAACAGAATGAGGTACCCTATTTACACTATCAAGGTCAAATAACAGTAACCTATAGTTATATAAGTTGTGTGGCCAAACTGTATGTTGTAATTTCTGGTTGTCACATGGCCTGAAATACGACCTATTATAATGTACGTCATACACGCTATAGTCTACTGGAGAGGTTACCTGTGCAGGTGTCCCTGCGCATGTCAACTGAACATTGGTAGCGTGTAGCGACAAAAATGCCTGGAAACCTCTGCATAATAAACCAGCTGGTGCCCCTCAAACGCAAAATAAATTATGTAACCAAGATAAACATTGTAAACACATATTTAAAAAATGCAATCCTCATGAGTTTCTTGCTCGTTCTTCTCATAGAGGTGCCTTGCGAACAAGCAGTAGAGTGTTAAAATAGAAAAATGTAAAATTGACTTGCAAAAGTGCTCCAATGTAGGCTATTTGAATAAATGAATTTTGAGTTTGAGTATAAGATTGTTCTAGTGTACCGGAGCAACCAGAGAAAAAAATGATATTTGATCTTGCTTCGGTCACGTGCACAGGTCCAAAAACCTGCATAGGTCTATTCTCTTATTTGAAATAAAGACTAGTGACTGTTATGTACATGTTAGAATATGAGTTATGTTACTTGAAATAAATGGATATTTAATTTATTCCTATACACATTCTGGTTTACCTGCACAGGTGGACTTTGCCGGGGGAAAGCGGTGGGCGTTTCTTTCTTTCTCTTTATGGCAGTCATTACGAAGGCGTGTGTGTAGGCTGTTTCAGCCGACTTAATAAAATCCACAAGGTTAATGGTACTGCGGCCGATCTAAAGACTATTGTTATTACCTGTAGCGAGGACAGTGTAGCTTCATGCAGGTCCTTACACTTGGCGAGAGCTCGTCTCCTCTGCGTGGGCGGTAAGGGAGCGAGCAAGTCTCTCGCCGCGTCGAGCAGTAAAGTGGCGGCCGCACACGCGTGCGTTTCGTCACCGCTGCCCAGCCATACACGCTCGTTTACACTCACCATCCTATAGACAAAGATTAAATGGATTAAATCTGGGGTCTGACAATAACTTTCTTGCTCGTTCTTCTCGTGGAGGTGCTTTGCGAATGAGCGGTAGTTTTAAAATAGAATAAAATGTAAAATTGACATGTAAAAGTGCTCCATTGTAGCGTATTTGATTAAAAGAATTATGAGTTTGAGCTTTGGCTGGCGGTGTTCGACATAATATGCGTGACGCGTTTTTCTTGGTCTAAAGGGCAAGCAAATATTGCTCAAGTTTAAACGGGCCTCAAGCTAATATTGTTCTACTGATCATATTGGATTTTTTTTATACAAAGAAGTAAAAAAGACGAGCAAGACGCTATCCTGATGTTAAATGATAACGCTGCCCATAATCAGTACAGCCCTACCTAGGATTTAACAATTATGTAAAATTCTAGGTACCAACGCTTCTTACTCAAGGGACATAAGATGTTATGATACAATAAATATTTAACGTCCGTTTAAATAACTAGCTTCATTAGTTATTTAAACGGACGTTAAACATAGGAATGCTAAGTGAGAATAATAAATCAATACCACTGGAACACCAGTATGAAATTTGTGGAATTACTCTGAAATAACTACAATTCTGAGCCCATTGGTTATATACTTACTTGATATAAATATCTAGTACTTGTTCTAGAGACACGCCAATATTCAATATTGCTCTGAACACCATACTTTGATCTGCTTGCAATTTACACGCCATTATTTCCAGCTGTCGCACAATGAAATCTGAAAAAATATATATCTATCTATATCTATTCATGATAAAATTCCTATGTCAGTTTACTTAAAATCAATATTTTTGTATCCCTGCACGGTTGTCTGGAAAAGATCGCTAGTAGCGATAAGACCGTCAATCACACTTACACTACTCTTACTTTATAAATTGTGGTGTTTCAATAAAGTGTTATGAATCAATGTTAAGAAGAAATGGTTTTCTACTAAATTAATCAACGGAGTTGTTCAAGTTGAGGAAATGTTTCTCTGTGTTACAATGCCACAGTTTGAAAACCATCGCATCGCATTGAACGACGTCGACGTCTTATGACGTCTCGCGAAACTAAATATTAACTGATAACTTACAGTGGGAAACAATGTCCAGTATTGACATATTCCCTTCCCAGCGAGGCCAGCTTGCTCAGTACTGAAGCTAACCGTTCATCAGCGGAAGGTAACCCTCTAGCGCCAGTATATTGCTCCATATATTCTATTATTATATACTATAACTTACACAGCGGGAAGCAATGTCCGGTATTGACATATTCCCTTCCCAGCGAGGTCAGCTTGCTCAGGACTGAAGCTAACCGTTCATCAGCGGAAGGTAACACTCTCACAGCCGCTTCCGCTTCCGCCAGTATATTACTCCATATATTTTCTACGAGTAGTGCGTCGTTGTGTCCGGAACATTGCACGATCGCTAGCTTGCATTCCCACAAGTTGTAGCGGTCTGCGTATTCTTCGTAGAGCTGAGGAAAAAAACGAATTGTAAGAAAGTTTAAACAGGTACCAGGTACAATGATCACTGGAATGTAGAGATAAAATTTATGTTGAGTATAGAGGGTTTTCGTCTTAGTAAGATAATCGTTGGAACAAGACACTTAGAAGTCCAGTCGCAGCTTATTATACTGTAGGTGGAGTCTCAGTGGGACGGGTAGCTCTGCGACGTACACATTATATGCGCAGCTATAACGCGCGCTACCTACCTCGGATCAAAATAAACACTACTGTACGCACTGCACTTATCCTCATCATATAGAGTGATTTCCAATAGATCATCCAACCGGCGTGCATACAAGTCTCTGCTCGCATAATACAAACACAGTAACTACGACGCGCGCAAGGCACAGTACCTGCGTGATCTCCAGTAGATCATCATCCAGCCGCTGCATATGTTGCGGATAGGGCCGCAGCGCAGTGCTCTTACTGGCAGCTGCACGCGCGCCACTTCAGCGGCCTCTTCCAGGCGACGCAGCACCGCTCATGCCATCCACTCGAACTACATAACCACAGTACCTGCGTGATCTCCAGTAGATCATCATCCAGCCGCTGCATATGCTGGGGATGTGGCCGCAGCACACTCACACACACTCCACCTACCCGCACCACATAATCATAGTACCTGCGTGATCTCCAGTAGATCATCATCCAACCGCTGCATATGTTGCGGGTGGGGCCGCAGTGCAGCAGGCAGCGCGGCGGCGGCGGCCCTCACTCGCAGCTGCACACGCGCCACCTCAGCGGCCTCCTCCAAACGACGTAGAAGCTCACCGCCGCCCGCGCCGCGACCCTCCGCGCCTCGCACGCACACAACGCCGGCTGATAGCCACGACATGCGCTGCGATAGTGTCGCGCCACATCTGTACACACACATATAATATTATTATTAGCAGCAAGAAGTTTTTGAAGTAAAACTTCTTTAGGCGCGACTAGGGAGTAACTCAGATTTTTTTTCTGACGGAAGTAACGCTTACTTTTTTTTTTCTGACGGAAGTAACGCTTACTATAGTCTGTGTAGTTTCCGCCATTTAAAAATAATAATTCTGATTGGTTGTAAGTATATGTCATATACTATGGTCTGTCTAATTTCTTTTTTTTTTTTTTAATAATATGGCAACATGTGCATTTTGCCAGTGTCGAGTAAAATTCGTGAATGTTCACGGGATATTAAATTGAAGTTTTACTTCAATCGCGCGTAAAGGTTACACGCACACACATTTTTTTTTAACTGTCATCGCAAATTTCACCTCTTTTGATATGTATAAATTTTTAGTCTGTAGACGAGTCTATGGATAGAGAGAGAGACTTTGATTTGTAATGGCGGGTTGATGTTTTGTAAAATAAAATTATAAATGTCTGCACGGCTTTTATTATAATATGCACAAAAACAGCGTCGTGAATATTTTTAAACGGAGTGGCGTATGAATGTACATAGAGGCCGTATAATACTACGTCCGCCATAGGGACCGTCGTTTCCTCGACTTCGACTTTGCTCTACTCCACCAAAATCGAATATAATGGCGTATTCTCGACCATTTTTAATTATTTAAAATATTATAGTTCTGATCGAGGGCGGGGCACGACACACGACTAAAAATACGAGTGTTAGTCACAGTGGGATTGGATCTCACTAAAAATTTTACCTACAATTATTGTACTTGGTCTTATAGAACCTGCTCAAACCACACGGAATGTCACAACAACAATGAACCAACTAACGTAGGAAATAATGTTACGTATGTACATTAACGATGACTCTGTCATCAAAGTACAATGTTCATCGTCCCTTGAGCCTTTGAGTTTCAGACTCAAAGTAGACTCTAGGGACAAATTAAGCCTTCTAATTAAAACACAAGTGTCCATAGGCCACAATAACTATGTATCACTGACACGTTCTTGATTCGTAACATATACGGTTAAAGAATAAGAATAATGTAGACAATAATGTTCAACTCACTCAGGTCTAGTAGCAAGTCCCTCCAACACCTCAGCGGCAGCGAGATGGTCGCCGGATTGTTCTAGAACCTTCCACAACAAGTCCAATAGATGGATAGCAGAAGAAGGTGGCGCAGCGCGAGCGGCCGCTTGGAGGTACGCTCGCAATGACGGAGGTGGCGCCGCGTTTAGAGACAATAGTTCTGTGGAAAAAAATGGTTAGGTATTAAGAAAAATCAAGCCTTTATCTAAGTATATAAAAGGAAAGAGTCCCTGATGATGAGGACTGATCTATCAACGCACAGCTCAAACCGCTGAAGGGGTTAGCTTGAAATTTGTAAAATAGATAGGTTTTATGATGTAGAATGTAGACTTCCGCTAAGAAAGGGTTTTGCCACGCGAGCAAAGCCGCGAGCACGAGCTAGTTGTAGATATGACGAAATAGTGCATCGTATTTGATATAATATTAGCCATTAGCAAGAATAAAATTAAATCATTTTAGCTAGTAACTGTAATTTTTCGGTAACCTAATCTTACTTTGGGTCATTTTGATGCTACTAAAATGAATTTAAAATTAAAGAAGCTTCACGCCATGGCTTTGATAGTCAAAAGTTGCGAATGTTGAATTAATCATAGATTAAATAAGTGAAAATTTTAAAAATCTTTTTAAAAACAATCTTTTATTATCATTATTACCACCTAGCATCATAAAGTACTCGTCAAGACAATCAAATGAGCCCAAACTCGATGGGGTTGCGTCGTTAAGGAGTTCCTATGGCTACCTTCGAGCTCCATCATCAAATCGGCTCCATGTCATAATAATATTGCATTGTCATGCGATTTATACAGGCATGCAAAATTTCAGCTCAATCGAATACCGGGAAGTGGGTCTAATTAAACTTGCAAGATTTGATTACAGACAGACAACAGACAGGTGAAAGTAAATAAAAGCTTGTAAAAAGGGACTAAGTGGGCTCACCTGATCCTAAATTCTTGGAAACAAGCCATTCGTACACCGCGACATGTAGGAGTTCGTCATCGCGAGAAAGACATTCCCAAACTAGTTTTCTTCCCTGAAAAGTAACATAAGTGTTAATCCGCATTATTATAACTTGATATATATTACAAACTGCGCCCAGTGGTTTTACTCACTGTACAGTGGCCTATGTGTTATTCCAAGGTCTAAGCTATCTCCCCCCGGTGGGTTCTCGCCTTTGCGTGGCGGTGGGGATAAGTAGCCGTGGTAGATAGTCCAGTAAAAGAAGAAATGTGGATCGAAAAGTCGAAAGCAGAAAAACTAACTTAGTAACTTTGTTTGAACTAGTTAGGAGATAAACATACTAAAAGTCCCCACCCCTCCGAGGTGAGCCCGAGGGGGGGGGAGGCCGAAGAAGGTCCCATTTTTAGGTTTTTTGCTTATATGTCAAAAACTGTGCGTTGTACCATATTTTGTAGTACTACATTATTAAACCTCATAAAATTTTCTACAACTTCAGCCTTGACACTTTTTATTTATCTCCAATCATTGTCCAGCTATGAGCTTCCAAACATGGTCTATTTTGAAAACGCTTAAATTAGTTTTCCATACAAAGTCAGTAAAAAAATCTTACAAATAAAATTTGACCAACTTCTGGTTGTTGTATCATAATGAAACTTTGCAAATGTCTAGAAATCTGATGACAATTTAATAATCTGGTACTACTGAGCTGATGTGATGATGGAGCCAGGAGGTGTCTACTGAAACTCATCAATGGCTATTAGTAAAACCGGCGAGTTTAGGCTCATTACATTCGGATTGATGAGACGTAGGCACCTCCTGGTCCATTATCAGATCCTCGACAGCAAGTGTAATGAAAAAGTCTCATCGATTCGAATGTAATGTGCCCAAACTCGACGGGTTTACTAATAGTCATTGAAGAGCTTCATTAGACACCTCCTGGCTCCATCATCAGATCAGCTCAGTGGTACCAGATTATCAAACTGTCATCAGATTTCTAGACATTTGCAAAGTTTCATTATGATACGACAACCAGAAGTTGGTCAAATTTTATTTTCAAGATTTTTTTACTAACTTTGTATGGAAAACTAATTTAAGCGTTTTCAAAATAGACCATGTTTGGAAGCTCATAGCTGGACAATGATTGGAGATAGATAAAAAGTGTCAAGGCTGAAGTTGTAGAAAATTTTATGAGGTTTAATAATGTAGTACTACAAAATATGGTACAACGCACAGTTTTTGACATATAAGCAAAAAACCTAAAAATGGGACCTTCTTCGGCCTCCCCTCCCTCGGGCTCACCTCGGAGGGGTGGGGACTTTTAGTATGTTTATCTCCTAACTAGTCCAAACAAAGTTACTAAGTTAGTTTTTCTGCTTTCGACTTTTCGATCCACATACCCTTTTTGGGCACTCATTGACTGGGCTAAGAGGAGACCACGGTGAAACTAAGAGGAACCCGAGGCGGTCGGCCGCTCCACGCCGGGCTGACCTCCAGCAGCCCGTGTGCGAGTGGCCGAGTAGGTTGCGGTGCCTCCTTCAGGGGCATCCCAACCGAGGTGGACCGTGGTGCGTCAACCATCGCACCGTGGGTCTGTGGCGGGGGCCGCGGCGGGAGAGGAGTGTTGGTATCACGATGCGCCACTCTCTGTGCCTTCCGCGGCCCAAACGGGGTCGCCACCGTTTTATGGCGGACGCGGTGGGGCCGCAGGGGAAGAGGAGTACCGGTATTACGGTGCGCCGTTCTCCCTATCCTCTGCGGCCGATGTGTGTTGTAGGTGTTGCGCCTCCGCGTGTCCCTATGAAGGCAGCATAGGGCACAGTGGATGGCGCGAGCGGGTTCATCGTGAGCGCCGCCGTGGCGGAAGGTGGCAGTGGACCGGTAGACCGTACCTACGTATCCCTCGCGTTGTGATGGGCCACACCACTGCCTCTTGTCGGGTGGGACCAGGCCCAGGAGGCTGGTCGAAAGGGCTCGGCCGTTAGGCGGCGAGCAGGGTGGCGCTTGATCGCGGGAGGTGTCTGGTGGCGACAAGAGGGATGTCGTTTTCCGGACATCTCCGGCGCTCCGTAGGAGGAGGGGAGGAAGAAGAGGACTCTCTGATTTCCCTTTTGCAGGGTGGTATGCATTGGGGGGGTCAGAGAGTCCAATTCTAAATCCCAGGACCTGGACGGAGGACGCGGGGGCGTTCGCTGTCATTGAACAGGTCTAGGAGGTGGCGCGCGCGGTGTTTCCGTGCGCCATTTCGGTGAGGGGTGGGGTCCCATAGGACCAACGCCGCTGGGGCCGCGGACGAGTGCTTCGGCGTACCCGTTGCCCCGGCACTAAGGCGCGAGGTGGAAACACTCCGGGTTTTTTAGTGGGTATACCCTGTCGGTCGGGATTGGATGGTTTGGTAGTGCCGGCGGGGGAGTCCCACATAACCTCTCGCGTCCCTCCGGGCGCGGGTGGCATGCGTAAAGCATTTTTACCCGGGTTACAAAAAAAAAAAGGTCTAAGCTATCTCTATACCCGATTGGTATAGGTCCATCCGTTTAGGCGTGAAAGAGTAACAAACATGCATCCAGACATCCACACAAACGTTCACGTTTATATGGATGTCTAACATTAGTAATATTTAGATATTTTTATAGTTTTTTTACCTGATAATTGGCATCAGCAGGTGATATATTGAGCAGTGAATCGTTGCTTGGTTTGGCTCGCATCGGCGACGTCTCAGTGCCGGACGTTTCTGAACTACGCTCGTACAAACGCTCCAAAGCTGAACACACTTCGCGATATGCTTCCATTCTGTTAAACAAATTTGATAAATTTTACATTTTTCTCAATAGATTTAATTTAGAGCTAACCTAACAATAAAATAATACTTTCGATATTATTGGTAAACACGTCTCATTGTATTGGTATTGTTCTGTACTCTTTTTTGGTACGATGCCTTGAAGGTTTTGATTTTGTTGATGCTACAGTTTTGATCCTCGCAGCGCACGCGCAACAAATGTGGGAATGGGCAGGACACTTGGCAAGACGGGATGAAAACAGGTGGAACCAAGGCTGCGACAATATTTAACACCTAAGTCAAGGGCAAAGATCTCGAAGCAAACCACCAGCCCCATGGTCAGACGATATTTTCAAGTATGTCGGAAGGAATTGGATGAAACTCGCACTGGATCGGAAGATACCCTGCAGTGGGTAGATACAGGCTGAATAGATAGTAAAAATAATACCAACCTTCTGTAATAAGCCATATGTCCGTCTCTGTCATGAGGTTGTTGTCCATTCCTGTAGAAGTGTACGGCGCGGTTCTGCGGATCTAATCTCGCGGCGCACGCGCAGCAAAGCTCTACAACCCCCGAGTAGAACCCACAAGAGACCAGCTTACTGCAGACTAGCGGCATGTTTACGTTTGGCGCCACATCCTGAAGAAATTATCAAAACATTAGCTTTTATTGTTTTAATCACTCAGATTCAGATTCAAATACTTTATTCACTTTCCACATAATTTTCTTTTTTTTTTATTCAAATGGTTATAGAAACAAAGAGATTGGAGCTATCTGAAAGATAACTGACACACAAACCCAATAACCCCTTTCACAATAACCTTTTCATGTTACCAAGGAAAAATCCATGTGGTATTTGAGACTCGGTGGGGTATGCCCGCCATAAAAAAGCCCCTCTCCCCTCCTGTCCTGACAAACGTTCCAAATAGACAGTTAATATTTTTCAATTTATTATTTAAGAAGAGAGGATGATTGTTATTTTTTGACTCGCACTGTATTAAGGATACTCACTTTACATAATTTTAAAGCGTGATGAAGCATTTCTTCTTTTTCTGACGGATTCTTCTGTTGTTTCGCGAATATCAACAATTCGTTTACCTGCAATTTTAATGCTTCTTTTTACAATGTACAAATCAATGGATGTGGAATTTTAATACACGTATATACAGGATTATTTTTAATGGGGCGTGGGTTTGTTCAAATCAAGAGTGAATAGGTTCTTAATGAACAAACTTCGACTGCATCGTCACTTACCAACAGGTGAGATTGCGGTCAAACGCTTGTTTAGTCAGCTATAAAAAAAAAATGAATTTTAAAAAAAAAATAACACCTGCAACCTTGCAGGGCCAAGCAGTTAACATCATAAACAACAAAATTTGATATGTGACTTTACTTAATTTGTTAAATTTTACTTTCATACAAATATCAATATCAATTTAATATTCCATCTGAATGAGGTCTAGAAGCATAGAAATACGTGGAGAGACTTGAAGGAGGTCTTTGCTCAGCAGTGGGCCGACATAGACTAAATAAAGCAAAAAAAAAAAACCATCTGAATGCTCTCAACAATATTTTTGTATGAAAGTTAAATGTAACAAATTATCAAAAGACACATCACATGTTGTTGTTTATGGTGTTGGCAGCTTGTTTCTGGGAGGTTGCAGGTGTTTTAAAAATAACCCGGATTGGCTAATTCTCACCCACTACGTTTGATGGCAACTTCAAAGTACATTGCTGCTTTTGTTACTTTACTCATATTAATGTGGAGGTTTAAGCACGTAATGTACGCAATTTTGTCTATGGATTGTAGTGTTTTACGTGTCGTTTTGCGATAGCCAATAGGCGCTCTGCATAGGTAGTGTGTTTCCACATAGCTTTAACACAATATTTACCTTCGAACAAGTAGCATCTTCCTTTCTATAAAGCGTAGGGCACAATTGTCTCAGTTTCTGTGATATTCCATCCACAGAGGCATTATCCTTCAAGTACCCGGCGACTAGAGATCCAAGAAGCAAACATGCTACCTCTTGACCACCCACGAATAATTCCCTGAAATCAATGAAATAATATGCTACTAATATTATAAAGGTGAAAGTTGATGTTAGTGTGTAAATGTTTGATGGTTTTTTTTAAAGTAAATCCACTGAATCCTAGACAGCTAGTAACCTGGAAGAACACATATCGGGACTTACGCCGGCTAAACCAGCTAGAGAGAAAAAAAGTTTCCCATACAATTTTTTTTTATTCTTGTGAAAATTGACATTTTGATTGCTCAAAACGTCTCAACGGCACTTCACGGCCTTGGACGATTCGATAACACACCATATCGAGCGTGTTCTAGGATCCTATCAATGTTCTGACCTAAATAGTTAAAAATGCCAACTGGCAAGCTCGGTGTATGTATACTTAATCAAATAAAACCCTTGAATATAAGTAACGCATTTT